>CAUYLZ010032084.1:0-19904 GCA_963573645.1 Pithecia hirsuta | reverse complement strand
ATTCACAGCTTTGCCCGCAGAGCCCACCCTGGGCCCTCAGGAAGGTGGTCTGCAACACTGAACCAGTGAGGCCTGTGGGATTCACAGCTTTGCCCGCAGAGCCCACTCTGGGTGCCTCGTGGCTGTTGCTAGTCGTCATCCAGCTGTGTGGCGGCACCCGTTGTGACCGGGGCACTGTTTTCATGGATGAGATCTCCAAGCAGGCAGGAAGAAATAGCCAGTCAGGCCATACAGTGCGTGTTTGTGCGTGGAGGGGTGTGAGTGTGTGCGAGTAAAAGCTGGTGTCACATGTCGCAAGCTTAACTACTCCTCCCTTGAATGTCGTTTGAGGGTGGCAGGTGGACGCCCCGTCAGGCAGGTCACAGCTGTGGCTCCTATGGACGTGCACAATGGGAGAGAACATCCCATTTCTTTCTAACTCTAGCCTGATGCATTTGGGCGCCAGTGTGATTTATTTCTGGCTGTTTCATAAGCCCT
Organism: Pithecia hirsuta; assembly: GCA_963573645.1. Taxonomy (NCBI): domain Eukaryota; kingdom Metazoa; phylum Chordata; class Mammalia; order Primates; family Pitheciidae; genus Pithecia; species Pithecia hirsuta. The sequence goes on along the minus strand of CAUYLZ010032084.1, from coordinate 19,427 downwards.
CGGTAGATCACATTTTATTAGATTCCTATCTCGAGTACATTTTATCTAAGAGCTAAAAATTTTAAAATGTATTAATCATCCTTCTGCTAAGATAAGCCTCTGATTGATAAGAAAGCAAAGCGTGAAATCATTTTTAAGGGTAAGAACATCAACTTCATAAGCATCTTTGTCAGGCATAAAGCAGCAGCACTTACTTGCTTTCCCAGCAGAAACACCGGAAGTCACAGAAGATCACCAGCTCAATTCTCTGAGTTCCGAGGAGCCTCCAAACAGGTATCTGCATCCGTCTTCCCGTGCGTGCTGAATTCCTGCCTTTCTACTGAGAAGCTGGACGCGGGGATCCTGCCCTACATCCCTGCCCGCCATCCTCAGCTCTGCCGGGGTAGGGGCTTGTCCCGGCCCCATCTCCTGCCTCAGGCCCCTCGCAGGCGAGTGTCCCCTGGACACACAGGGTCAGAAAGAGTGGAGTGGGGTCTGAGAACTGGGTCTTACTTCAGGCATCCAGCTGTGCCAGCCAGGCTTGGCCCTTGTCCTCTGCCCTGCTGTTGCTTTCCCTCGTTTCCTTTCTCCTTTCTGTCACAAAGGCGGCCTTTGAGGGGGAAGGTGTCCACCGTGAAATCCCCTGCAGGCGGGTGGGGTCTCTGGGGAGCAGCTCCCACTCGACCAGTGCGCTCTCCCCAGACACGAGGCACCGGGGTGGGCTCTACAGGCAGCGCTGTGAATCCCACAGAGTTGTGCCACCAGGGAGGTCCAGCCAGGGTTCTCCATTAGAAATTGCAGATTTTATATAAAATTAAATATTAGTGCTGGTGGGTTATCACTGGCAGTCTAAAATGTATTGTGAAAAATGTGTCCATTGAAAATAGGAATTATTATGAAGAAAATGAATATAAAATGTAGTGTGATGAAAATCTTAAATTATTTTCAGAAGGATGAACTTTTTCAAATGTGAAAAAAATTCAAACATTTATGAGTAGTTTAAAATACGGTGTCTATTTGCTTCAGATTTTCTTTTAGCTTTCTAGGTAACTTTTTGTTTTGATATAATTTTAAACTTTAAAAGTGCAAGAATACTCCTTGTTGATGTAATAATTTCTCAGAGCGAGGGACCACATCCTAATTCCACATGTGCACAGCGTAGCACGCAGGGCGTCCCCCAGCACTCACGGAGCCGTCACCAGGACACAGGCTCTCTTCTCTTATCCTGAAAGGCCTGTTAGAGCTTTTGCTTGACAAGTCGCCCTCATGGGGTACTCTTCACGGATTGTCACATGATTCCATGTGAGCGACCCTTCCCTTAGGAGTGTTTTCCAGGGCCTTCTGTGCGCATCTCTGAGTGCTTGCCCCGCTTCCAGTCTCTGCCTTCTCAGCAGTGTCTCTTTGCTGCCACTGGGCTCATCCTTGCACAGCTCTCCATGGGACACGGCGTGGCGAGGCCTGATCCCTGCTACGTTTCCTTTGTCAGCAGTGGTGCTGTCATGGGGCAACGCTCAGTGTGTGCAGGGAGTGTGACCTCATCATCCTTCCAAGCGGAGCATTCCCATGGCTTCCCATTACCAAGGATGACATCCCAGTCCCTGGGTGTGGGACTCTGGTGTGGCCCACGTTACCACCCGCTGTGGACAGAGCACCATCATTTATGCTGGGTGGCCTTGCATCTCTTCCTCCCACTAACTTGCTCCTGGATGAGGGGAGGGCCCATTGCCTACTGGCGTCACCACCACCCAGCGTCATGAGCAGGGCCTGAGAGGCCCTCAGAGGGGTGGCTGAAAAACTGGAAGGCAGTTCAGGCCTTCTAGGGCGGGGGCCAAATCGCTCCTGTATTCCCCTCATCCCGTGTTCTGTGCCATGTGTAGGGCGAGTGTCTGGAGTACTTATTTACAGAGTTATGAGTGAAAACTTGATCTTGGGTTGTCCTATGATTATGATAGTAGCTGGGAAAATATGTGATTCTCTGTATAGTAACATACATATATATTCACACACACACGCACACGCACACACACACAGTCTGCAGGGCAGTTGGCAGCCTAGTGACCGGGCTGTGCCTGGATATTCTGACTTTCTGGTTTGTTTTCTTTAAGTGAAGATCAAGTCAGTCGAGAGGACAGCGCACTGGCCCGCTGGGCTGCAGACCCGGCCAACACAGCCTGGATGGAGAGTAAGTCCCCTGGCCACCCACAGCCAGAATCCTCACCATGCTCCACGACATCACTGCAGTGGGGCTGGGGCCCTAAGTCTCATGTCTCGTCACATCTCAAACTCTAAAAAGATGTTCATTTACTGAAATTAGTAACATGGGCTGCCTATGCAGAAGTTTCCCGGGGCTTCCTGAAGCCGTCACTTCTGAGACCATCCCAGCTCTCCACATGCACTGTTCCTGGTGGTTTCTTTCTAGCACAGGCTTAGTTGTTGTGGTAACAGATATGTGGGGAGCAGAAACTCTCACCTGCAGCCACGGTCGGCCACTACCCAGATGCTCACCTCCGCTTCCCCGTGACTCCCAGGGAGATGTGGTGTCTGGCTCCCATTTTGAAGAGGGGGCGGGTGGGCCCCCTTTTTTCCCCATACATAATTTATTTTACGTAACTTGGTGTTTTCTTTTATTGAATCATAAATATTTACATGGGGGGATTCCTGAATAAATCTTTTGTTAATTTACCTTTGGCAGAAACAACAGATTCCAAAACATTTAATAGAATCTCATTTATTTGTAACTTAAAAAAATTCTGTAGCATATTTTTCCAAAACAAATGTGCCTTAAACAAATGTGCTTTAAAAGCTAACTGGTAATGATTTTATTAATATCATAGCTTATTTAAGAGAATTATTACTTAAAGGACAGACTAGACATGTATTTTTATAAAAACCGTTTTTGTTCATGTGAATGATTCATGTTCAGATTTCAAAAATAGGAAACATCCTGAAAAGCATCATTTTATTTATAATATTACTCCTGGAAATTACAGCAATCTGCAGTGTAAACAGTAGGGCAAAGAATTCCAAATTGTGTTTTGATGTGCATTTAAACCTGTGGGATTATGTACCGTCTTTGTGTGAGGAGTAAAACCAATGCACTTCCAACACATATATCAAGTTTCTGTACGATTAAGACCAAACCTAAAGGCATTCTTTATCCCTTTAAGTTGGTGGAGCCAGCCCACCTCCAAGTGGCCAGATCTGTTGTCCCACCTGCAATTTCAAAGGCTGAAAGATTTTTAGCTAGATTTACTTGTGTTTTAATTTTTAAAGGAGAAGTAAAGATTCCTTTCCTGTTTATGACTCTCCTTATCCACTGGCTCACTAATTTCTATGTAACTGATTTATGGGATCAACTTACAAGGTAGAGCCATCTGTGTTACCTCCTGATTATTAAACTGTCTCCTGGAAGTTTTCTGGTTTTAATTATGACTTTCTCAAAACAAAGATCTAAGTGTAATTGGATGATTCTGCTGGGTGGCTATTAAAGCAGGATCGTTACAGGATTAAATTATTGTCTTGGCTGTTTGCTGGCAATTTTATTTCCAAAGTAAAATTTGTCTGATTTTTTTTCTCATTACTCATCTTTATTACCCAGATGGTAGTGAGTTAGAATAACTACATTTGGAAACATGATCTCTAAACTAGCAGACCCTCAACATTATCTAAGAGGAGTAGAAATCTTTACTGTGGTTGCAGCTAGTAAATACTGTTACAAGAAAGAGCATCTGTAAATATTGGAGCTTGACAGCAGCAGCAGAGAAGGAATTTTCCTGAATTTGCATTTCCCTGGTAGTGTGGGAACAGGAGCAGTGGCTGGATGTCGGTGGAGAGGTTGGGTTTACTGATCTCATTTTCCTTCTGATGTGGCATAGGAAGCAGTTGCCTGTGTTTTCGACATAGTCATACGTCGTAGTTTGGATGATCTCTTGCAGGGAGGGCATCACTAGTCAATGAGCGTAACTTCGATTTAAAGGTTGTTTTATGAGGTGGATTTTCATGTGAAATGTGTAACTCTTACAGTTATCTGAGGAAACCTCAGGCTCGTTGTTGATGCCCTGTGGGTCATCTCATACAGCATGTTTTGCATACAGAACTTCCCTCCTTTTTCATGAAACGGTTCCGCTTTTGCAGAACCCCAGCGTTGCACGTGCTGCAGATTGAGAAACACTATCCTGTAGGTTTAGCATTTTGATACTTGGATGTGGCTACTTTTTACCTTCAGTGGCACAAAATTATGGTGTCATTGGTTGATTTGGATGGTTTTCCATTTTTTCCAGCACTGATGGGCTCTTCTTTTATTTCTGGAATTTCTGTGTGCCACGTTAGTATTTTTTGTGCATCAGAACACATTAACTTCATAAGCTTAAAATATTTGTAAGAGCCAATTAGAAATGTATAATTGAACACAAAATCATACAACAAGATTTGTCTGGAAACCGTAAAACTCCTTACTAGTGACATTTTACAGCTGGTTCATTTAAAGTGATGTCCTTCACTCCCAACAAATTATTCTGCCCTAAAAATAATGCTTATGCTTTGGTAAAGTGCTTTTAAACTAACTTACATCCCTTGTTGGCTACTGGTTAGGAAAAAGAACAAAAGAGTAAAAAATAAATTTAAAAAAACTACCCTTATAAACCAACTTTTTGAATAATCATGACATCATCGGCGACTGTGGCCCTATAAAATTTAAATTGCGCTAGGTTTACATTGGTCACTGTTTAAAGTGTTTCTCCCTGTTTATTCCAGATCCAGAAGAAGCAATTTATGATGACGTTCCAAGGGAAAACTCAGACTCTGAACCAGGTGTGATTTTGTCTGGAATTGATTTGAGGAGATTCAGCTCAGCAGCCTTTCCCTCTGGATGCAGAAGTGACTATTTAGTGGATGGCCCCGTCGCTTTCTGTATTCATGTTTTGTATGTTGCTTCTGGAATGGCTTATTGATGTGTGCTGGAATATTGGTATTTGTGCACCTATGTGTATATGTTTATAACACTTGAAATAGGGCAGTTATCTTACTTATCCCAAGCAAGCAGAGGAGTTAAATATACGGAAAATATCAGCAAAGAGGTAGGAAACATGGAGGCTGAGAAGCAGCACCGTATATCGAATAAATGCCATCAATGAGAAAATATAGAGAATCAGGCAAAGGTAATATTCAAAGAAAGAACTGAGAATTCTCTACAATTGAAGAAAAACATATACTTTCAGATTTTAGAAATACAGATTCAAAGCAAGATGAATTATACATTGATCCATACCTAGGCCCATACAATGGAAACCACAGAGCACCAAGCCCACAGTGAATGTCCTCAGAGCAACTAGAGAGAAAACATGGTTCCCTGCAAAGGAACCATGATTCGACTTACCCACAGGCTAGGGGGTGGGTTCTCAAAGTGAAGAAAATGGCCCTTTTAGCTTCGACTGCCACATACAGCAAAGTGCAATCCTTTAAAAAGGGAGACAGGCAGCAAAGGGCAGAGCCGGGGAGACTCACTGCCTGTATAATCTAAGGAAATAGTTAATGTGCTGCAGGGAAGAACACACTGAACCAAGAAGGACGTAATGGGAGGCAGGAAGCAGTGGGGAGCCGGGAAGTGACGGACCTGTGGGACGTCGCTACCGCACTGTTCGGGACAGCACTGAGAGCGCTGATTGAGTTTCAGATGGAGCCAAACGCCCACCAGAGCCGACTGTAGGGGAGGGCAATTTTTCAGGGAGAGGATATGGTGACTGATTTTTTTTTTTTTTTTTTTTGCTATGATTGGTCAAGTTGGCATTTTATAGGTAACTGGTAAGAGAATAGGATTAGATTATTGAACTTTGAAACCAGTAGAGCAAATCCCAATCTGGTAAAGTCAAGAAAATATAAAATAAGAAAGCTTTGCAAATCACATGCAAAAAGACTGTAAAATAAGCACAAACATTTGGTATGCATGGTAAATTGGATCCAATGGCCAGTAAAAGAAACCCTCAGATTGGATAAAATAGCAAAGCTAGACATACATTCTTATGAGGCATACATAAAAGAGAAAATTTGTAAGTAAATAGATGGAAAAAGAAATACAATGCAAATTCTAACCAAAGTATTGTCAGTATAAATACATTAAATGTTAAGCCATAAAGCAAGGAATAATTCACAAGGAAGATATATAACAGTTCTAAACTCTTATGGACCTAACAGCATAGCCTTAAAACATATAAGCAAAATATAACAAAATATGACAAGGCTTAATTAGAAATATGTAAATACACTATTGGGGTGAGAGATTTTAAGAAAACTCTCTCTGCTATTGATGGACCCTGGACGTAAAATCAGTGAACCGGCCGGGTGTGGTTGCTCATGCCTGTAATTCCAACACTTTGGGAGGCCGAGGCCAGTGGATCACTTGAGGTCAGGAATTCAAGACCAGCCCGGCCAACATGGTAAAACCCCGTCTGTACTAAAAATACAAAAATTACCCAGGTGTGGTGGCATGCGCCTATAATCCCAGTTACTTGGGAGGCTGAGGCAGGAGAGTCACTTGAACCCGGGAGGCAGAGGTTGCAGTGAGCTGAGATTGCACCATTGTACTCCAGCCTGGGAAACAAAAGTGAAAGTCTGTCTCAAAAAAAAAAAAAAAAAAAATCAGTAAACCATAAAACACTGGAACAACAACGTAGTATGATTGACTTGAAGATCATGTACACAACCTTCAAGCAAGTAGTTCCAGAATATGTATGCGTGTTTATATAAAGGAAGATTTTTCTTCATGGGAAGTTCTCTATGGCTGATGGATGCCCATAGCCAGGTGGTCCTCAGGGTACCGATGGGGTAGGGGCATTTGTGAGAAACGTTTAAAGCGCTTTTCCCCAGCCTCCCTGGCACTGCCTGGGTGGTGGAGGCTCCGCATGACAGCACCCTCCGTGGAGCACACCTGGGGCTCTGTAGGGTCCTCAGCATGGTGCAGATTTGCTTCCACCCACAGCTCTAGATGTTTCGGTAAAATCACAAACAGGCATACAACAGCCCCCTTGGAATTCTAAAGTTTTCATTTCATTTTGGAATTTATGCACTTAGATGAAATGATTTATGATGATGTTGAGAATGGCGATGAAGGTGGAAACAGCTCTTTGGAATACGGCTGGAGTTCAAGCGAATTTGAAAGTTACGAAGAGCAGAGTGACTCGGAATGCAAGAATGGGATTCCCAGGTCCTTCCTGCGCAGCAATCACAAAAAGCAAGTATGTGCTCCTTGTGCGTGTGAGGGACAGGGCTGTCGCATTAACATGCCAGGGGGCTGTGAAAACGATCGTGATCCGCCTGGTGCTTAATAATGATTTGTTAAGATGCTGATATGTAATTTGGGGAAAGCATAAGATATTGCCAAAGGAGAAGACGTCTAGTTTCATGTAGCGATTACCGTCATAGAAGGATGTGGAAATTAAACTTCTGTAAATCACTTGAAAGGTCTTAAATGAGCTCACTACCTTGAATACTTTAAGAAAGTAGTTATTCTCTGACTTACTTGTGTTTTAATGCATTATGTGCTTTGCACGTAGAAGCGTTTGTGCATTGTTAACTGCAGAGCACTGAATAGATGGCGGGGTTCCCTGAGACGGGCACAGCTGCACTTTGCTTTAAGTGAGGTTTTGAACCTCAGCATGTTTAGCATGCTAAAGGAAGGTGTAAAAATGGAAGATGTTAAGGGACGAAAGCTTCTAAGCTGCCCTGTGACAGCTTTTCTTTTTGGGATGGAGTCTCGCTCTGTCTCCCAGGCTGCAGTGCAGTGGTGGGATCTCAGTCCGATGCAGTCTCCGCCTCCCGGGTTCAAGTGATTCTCCTGCTTCGGCCTCCCAAGTAGCTGGGACTACAGGTACACGCCACGACACTCAGCTGATTTTTGTACTTTTAGGAGAGACGGGGTTTCGCCATGTTGGCCAGGCTGATCTCGAACTCCTGACCTCAGGTGATCTGCCCACCTCGGTCTCCCAACGTGCTGGGATTGCAGGCGTGAGCCACCGTGCCCAGCCTGATGATCTTTTCTTAAAGGGAATTTTTATTCCCTTTTTTTTTTTTGTGGAAAAGTCTTGAGGTTAGGGTGCAAGATGGAATGTCAGAGCTGTAAGGTGTGAATTCCGGAATTCGGCGTTGTGAAGCATGGAACCTGGGAACTGTTCCGCGGAGGCACATCCGAGGTCTTGGCCGTGCCCCATGATTTTTGTTAGAGTTTTTCCTGACTCTTTGCAAAAGGATAGATTTGTGCTCATCAGGATAGATTTGTGCTCCTTGACAGTGATGTCTGTGTACTTTCTGTGTGAGGCTGAGATGGAAGCCACATGCAGTCCTCGTCTGAGGCTGGCCGGTCCTGTGTTACTGATACAGATGGTGACTGGATGCCACCATAGTGACAGTTGGTGATAACCGGTTTTATCCTGCCTGTCTCCTAGTAACCGCTAGTAAGCAGAGATTTCATTCCTGGACGTAGCTGCCACATCCCTTTGGTTTACAAGTGATTATGGGTTGCCTGCAATTCTCATATCCTGTGAACCTGCTTTGTAAAACTCACCAGTTCATGGCAGTCAGCTCACTTCCCCAGTATCATTCACAAGTTCTTCCAGGAACTTGGATCTTTTCTGTCCCCATCATTATTGCAACTGCAATTTAAACAACCAGCGAAACTGCAATTGTACTTTTTTTGTTGTTGTTTATTTTTTTTGAGATGACATCTGGCTCTGTCACCCAGGCTGGAGTGCAGTGATGGTGCACTCCACTTGGCTCACTGCAACCTCCACCTCCCGGGTTCAAGCAATTCTCCTGCTTCAGACTCCCAAGTACCTGGGAGTACAGGTGTGCGCCACCGCGCCCAACTAATTTTTGTATTTTTAGTAGAGATGGGGTTTCACCATGTTGGCCAGGCTTATGTCGAACTCCTGACCTCGTGATCCACCCACCTCAGCCTCCCAAAGTGCTGGGATTACAGGCGTGAGCCACCGCACCCAGCCTGCAATCGTAGTTTTTAACAGAGCTGATAATTAAGATATTTAGCTTACTGTAGCTGAGTCAGATACTTGATTTAAACTGAGATTTAAGAAGAATGCTGGGCTCTGATGTCACAGGTGGAGGGTGGGTGTGTGCCTTGGAGTGTGGGTTAAATGCTCTTTGGTTTTGCTTTTGGGCTGTGGACAGAGGGCCTGGCCACTGAGGAGCTCAGAGGGATTAGTAGCCATTCCTTGGTAGTAACTCAGGAGACCCTGACCTTGCCTTGGAGCAGACCCGTATCCCAGAGGAGCGTCTGACTGCCCAGGCAGTGCCAATGGCTCAGCAGCCCTCCCTGCTGGGAGAAAGAGCCGGGAAAGGCAGCACACAGTGGGTTTGTGGTGCTGGGTGACGACCCAGGAGCGCTGGGCTCTGCATTTCCAGCCTTTCCTGCACCTCTGTGTTGCCAGGACAGTGGCCTGGACTGGGGGTGGGAATAGCATGTGGGGTGCAGACAGGGCACCTGTGGGTTATGCCTGTCCAGGATGGAAGTGCTGCAGGCAGTACCAACTTTTCTAGTTTAAACAGTCACAATTTAAAAACGACCAAAATAAAACTATATGTTCAGAAATCATTTCAAAAAGTCTTGAATTTCATTAAAAACTTCCTAAAGTGTCTGTGACATGAGGAGTGCCCCCAGAGGAGCAGTGGTGCCTCAGCCGTGTGCATCTGAAGTGTCTGTGACCGCACGGAGAAGGATCCGGGGGGCCCAGTCCATCAGTTCGAGAGAAAGTGAACTCAGGTTGGAGACTGTTGAAAATCCATGCTGCTATCCTCAAAATGTGTCACCTTCAGTACAGCTTAAATACAAGTATCTTTTGTTTGGATGCTCACATAAAAGAAGAATTTTATGTATATTTTATACATTTGATAATTTTGATTCCACCACAATGTATGCAAATGATTTCACAGATATTTTGTGTGCGTGCATTTGCTCCTGTCTGGCATGGAGAAGATGCCAGTCTGGTGTCTGGATAGTGTCTGTCTTTTGATACCATGTTTAACTCATTTCTGTATTTATCTCATTTTTTTTTTTTTTTTTTTTGAGACAGAGTCCTACTCTGTCACCCAGGCTAGAGCTCAGTGGCACCATCACGGCTCACTGCATTCTCCACCTCTCAGGCTCAAGGGATCCTCCCACCTTGGCATCCTAAGTAGCTAGGACCACAGGCATTCACTACCCTGCCTGACTAATTTTTGTATTTTTAGTAGAGACAGGGTTTCACCATGTTGCCCAGACTCATCTTGAACTCCTGAGCTCAAGGGATCCTCCTGCCTCGGCCTCCCAAAGTGCTGGAATTACAGGCGTAAACCACAATGCCTGGCCAACTATTTGCGGGTTTATCTCTTAAGGACCAACCAGGCTAGTAATCAGGGCTCTTGCGTGCGGTCCCAGGAATCCCCAGCCAGGAGAGGCCTGCTGTGCCACGGCAGATGCTGGCAGAATCCTTTCAATGTAAAATTGTCCCAAAAAACCAAAAAGAGCCTTTTTGTGAAAAGACTGTGTCTCTTTATGCTGTAGCTTTCTCATGACCTAACCCGTTTAAAGGAGCACTATGAGAAAAAGATGAGAGATTTGATGGCAAGCACGGTGGGCGCGGTGGAGATTCAGCAGCTCAGGCAGAAGCATGAACTGAAGGTAGAGTCTCGCCCCTGGCATCTGCCACCACTCGCCAGGCAGGCAGTAAAGAAAAACCACGTGGCTCTGTCAGTCCTTGCTGTCTGAACAGCGGTTCTCAAAGGGTGGTCTAGGGGCTCCCGGAATCCCCTGACGCTTGGGGCTCACGTGGACTCTGAGACGCTCTGTGCCTTTTCACTCTCTTCCTTTTACAGGGAGCCCAGAAACATTCTGGAGGCTACACAGCCTGTGGCCTCACAGCTGGCGGAACGCCATCAGGCTGTTTACATGAGAGGGGTTTCCAGAAATGCACAACAATGCCACTTTCTGTTAGTTTTGGAAAATACAGCAATTTTTCATTGATGTTATTTAAAATAACATGTAATAGGTTGATTATTTTTTAAATGAACATTTATAAAAATATCCAAAATTTTTCAGAGTTTTAACTTCAAATGCAATAAATATTGATACATAAAATCCAGGTAAATGAAAGCCATTTGGGCTCTCAATAATTTTTAAGAGCGTCCAGGTCCCCTGAGACCAGAATGTTTGAGAACTGCCGATGTGAATGTAGTGACAGTCTGTTCTGCACGATGTGTTTTAAAAGGGCACTGTCAAGTACTTTTTTCTGCAGTTTGATCTTTTATCCTGCCAGTATTTGTGGTTGTTCCTATGTGTTGAATGGCACTCACTAGAAAGGGATGTGGGCTCCACACTCCTTCCGGAGCAGCCGGTTCATCCACCTTGTGCTCTGGCTGCCCCTGGGAGCCACGTTGCCCCCTCACATCCAGCGTCCAGCTGGCTCCCTGGCAGGGTGTCTGATGAGATCTGCCTGAGGCGTCAGGGCTCTGGGATAGCGGGCAGTGTGTCGGGGTTTCCGAGGAGCAGAGGACACTGTCAAAGCCATGGGAGGGGTGTGTGGGCTACGTTTGCAGATTCTCACCAACACGGAGTGCCAGGGCTGAAGCAGATGAGGGCACTGTGGGAGGTGGGGAAGGAAGGCCGGGTATGCAGCTGGGGCCGGGCCCAGCATACTCACTTCTCCTCGTGGGAGCAGCCCGTGTCAGCCCTGACAGCCAGGAGACCTGGCTGAGGGTGTGACCCAGAACCCCAGGGTCTCGCCTGCTCTGTATGGGCACGGGGCTCAGGCAGCATGGCCACGTTCCAGTCTGTTAGCTTGCAGTTCTCTGATCCTCTGTTCAGGGACCCTGATGGGGCTGGCTGAAAACCAAGGGTTCACAGCCTAGATCTGGGATTGAGAAAGAGCAGGATGTGGACAGGCTGTGTAGTAAGACGTGCACAGGCGGGTGCCAGGGCTCTCTGCGGCATTGGGCAGGAGGCAGCAGACCTGGGCCACAGGGGCTGAGAAATGACAGCAGGACACAGTCCTTTGTGGAGTTGGAAGACACAGGAGTGGGAGAGCCCAGGGGACCGTGAGGTTAGCGCCATCCATGGGGGACAGCGTTGCAAGCGATGGAGATGGGCTGCGGCCAGCGACACGGGTGTGAGGCTAGGCATGCTGTGTGGTGTTCATGGGGGACACCTCAGGAAGGCAGCGTTCGGGCATTTGGAAGTCAAGGGCAGGCAGACGTGACCAGGGCTAGAGCGACACTGTCTGCACGCTGGCGCCCAGCAGCCCTGCTCCGCGCTCGGTGCTGGTGTGACCCAGAGTGAAGGGAGTCCCATTCTTAGCTGCACTGCTGGTCCCACGAGAGGTCCCTGGGACGGGGACATTGGTTGTCTCATAAGAGGTCGTCTTTTAGGTCTTCTTTAAAAGACGAATCACTCAGCATCCAGTGGCCATTACCTCAGTTGTTGGGTTTTTAAGGAATAAGAAATCAGATGGCAGGAGATGGCTCAGACACCGCTGAATCCAGGCAGCCGTGAGTGTCCAGCACGGCTCTGGCTGAGGAAGTGGAGGCAGGGATCCCAGGCCAGGGGGATGTGGCCTCCAAGTCTGACACTCGCAGCGAGCTGCATCCCGACCCTCCCTCAGGTGCGTCCGTGCGTGTCTGCAGCACTTGCCGGGGACTTGAATTCAGCCTGTGGCTGGGCCTGGGTCCGTGTGACCATGCATGTGAAGTGGCCCTGTCGGCAGCTGGCCTGGCCCCAACGTGGGGTATGGTGGGAAGCTCCGAGGAGAAGGTGGAAAGGCTGAACTGGAGCCGTGAGTCTGCGGTTAGTTGTTTTGCCATTTAATTTCAGGCGAGCCGTTTGATATTTGTGCACATTAGTGACTCACCTGTAACCTCCACATAGCTCTTTGTGTGAGTGGATCAAATACAATACTGTAAATGGAGCAGGGAACATTTTTAACCACGTCCAGGAAGGGCTGTGTTTTTAAAGTCAGTTTTTTCCTTTTTTCAACGGACAAAACCAAAACAAAAACTAGCCCAGAACCACACATGACACATGCGCTCACAAGAACCAGACTACTTGACAGTATTCTTTTAAAAGAGGCAAATTAAAGCAGCAGGTGGGTTCTGCCGCCACCCTGTTCTCACATCTCCCTCTCCATCGCAGATGCAGAAGCTCGTGAAGGCTGCGAAGGATGGCACCAAGGACGGGCTGGAGAGGACCAGGGCGGCCGTGAAGAGGGGCCGCTCGTTCATCAGGACTAAGTCTCTCATCACGCAGGGTCTGTGCCTGTGGGTCTTCTTGTATGGAGGACATGGGGCTGGGAGGGTGGTCGCACAGGCTCCCACAGCCTTGGGGAGCACCGGCCTGCTCAGTGCTCGGGTCTGGCTCAGCCCTGCTGACCCTGGCCTCCCTGTCCTGTGGCGTTTTAGGCCGAGGGCACCCAGCAGTGAGGTGTCATTGAGAGTCACTGGCTGGATGTAGGAAGGGCCACGCAGGCAGCCGCAGGCGAGTGGAAGCTCTCGTGGCCAAGGTGCCCCTGCTGTTTGCCGTCCCCCCTCAGCAGCAGGTGGTCTGTGCACCCTCAGGCCTTACCTGATGCTCCTCCCGAGTCCCCTCAGGGGTCCAGGGGCCTCTGTCACTGTGTATTCTTGGCAGTGGACTCTGTATTTACAGCACATCTGGCCCTTCTGGGCACGGTCCCGCAGGGATTGGGGTTGTGAGTGTTCTGAATGGGGATTTCAGGAACGTTTTCCTTGGTGAGGGGAGATGTGGAATGATAGCTGAATTTCCAGGTCTTTCTAAGAGTCTCACCAGGGGGCAGTGGTCTGTGCAGTCATGTGTGAAAAAGGCAGTTGGTGTGGTGATGTCGTGCTTGGTGGCAGCCCGCGGTAGGATGGGGTCATTCACTGTCTGAGGAAACTTCCGGAGCCTTTGTGCACTGATGTCCTAAGATAGAATTATGGGAGGGTGGTTGAGAGTTCGCTGTCTCACAGTGGTCACTGTGACTCTGACCTTGGGTTTCCTGGTTGTGTCTCCGGCTTTCTAATGTGCCTGTCTGGTGCTAGGGTATGGGCAGCATTTGCTAATGTCTGTACGTGAAGGGACTTTACGTACACGTGTTCCCTCAAGGAACGGCCTCGGATACTGTGTGTGTGTCATTGGTACAACATGGTGTAACTCAGGAGGCCTCATGAAGCCCTCGGCATCTCAGACAAGGTAGGGGAAAGCTGTCGGCATCCCCGAGGGGGTGATCTGGTTACGGAGACAGAAAGGTGCATTCTGATAAAATGTGTCATCATATTGTGCCCTGATGGCAGTGCCATGAGGTGCCCGGGACAGCAAAGGACAGCCTTTGAGGAGGCGGCCATATTTACACAGCCTCTGGAAAGCGCAACCAGGCTCTGTCCTGCTAGGAGGTTGGTATTTGGGGCCAAATTCACTGCCTCAAGTAGTATGTCTGCCTGCCAGCAGCAACTTCCCGACTGGGACCCAGATTTCGGGAGCTGATCAGAACTGCCCACTCGGGGCCCCGTGCCAGGCCTCCGAGCCAGGATTTGTAGGCTGGCAAAGTCCCCCGGGATTAGATGTGTGGGACAGTCCAAAAAGCCCTGATCCAGGCTCTGATAGGTCGCAATTGGTCTCTGGTTTAGCGGAGGTGCTCTTTGGGGGATCAGTTGGAGAGATGCAGCAGTTTAATAGGCAAATCCCTAAACTCTCCAACCTTAGTTTCCTATGCCATAAAATGAGACGCTTGGACAGAATTTATGTTCTTCGTCCTAGTTGTACCTAATAATTAACTAGAAATCTTTTAAAATGTGCTTGTGCCAGGCCCTCCTTCCCTGGCCGATCAGTTGATTTCTGAGGAAAAAGTCTGGGCATCAGTAGGTTTTGAAGCCCCTGAGAGATTTTTCTGTTCAGCCAGGGTTTCGGGTCTTTGAACTAGAAAAATTCAGGTTTCTATCCCCTAAAAGTTCTTGTGGTTTTCTGATTTCTAGCCATTTTGTGGATTCTTTAATGTAGTTAGCTGTATTTTAACAAATCAACATAGGCCTGGTGCGGTGAGGCCGAGGCAGGTGGATCACCTGAGGTCAGGAGTTCTAGACCAGCCTGGCGAACATGGTGAAACACTATTCTACCAAAAATACCAAAAAAAAAAAAAAATTAGCTGGGCGTGGTGGTGGGCATTTGTAATACCAGCTACTTGGAAGGCTGAGGCAAGAGAATGGCTTGGACCCAGGAGGTGGAGGTTGCAGTGGGTCGAGATCGCGTCATTGTACTCCAGCCTGGGCGACAAGAGCAAGACTCCATCTCAAAAAAAAAAAAAAAAAAAAAAAGCCATTATTTAATGCACTTTCCCCTTTTTTTTTTCCAAAACATATCTTAAACATCTGATTTAGCTGTTCATCAAAGCAATCATATTTTAAGCTGGAACACTATAGCAATGTCATTGCTTTGTTCAATAATGTGATCCCAAATAACTACTTTCAATTCACCATCACCTCAAATCTATTGATATGTTTCTTTCAATGACATAGATAGATAGATAGATAGATAGATAGATAGATAGATAGATAGTAGGTTAAAGTTTAAATAAATAATTTGAAAATTTTGTTTCCAACGGAAATAAAACAACATTCCCCAGGACAGAAATAGTATCAAGTTTTTGCTAGATAGATAAATGAGGTAGAGGGCTAAGACTAATTTACAAGAGACTGACAATTAGAAAACACTCTTTACACTCTTTTTACTATTAAGGCAGTATGATTTTCTTTAAAATTTTTACAACAAAAATAAAAACAATAAAAGCTGGTAATGAGCTGGGCACTGTAGCTCATGCCTATAATCCCAGCACTTTGGGAGGCTAGGGCAAGAGAATCACTTGAGCTCAGCAGTTCCAGACCTGTCTATGCAACAAAGTGAGACCCTGACTCTAAGAAAAAATAAAATGTTTAAAATAAAAATAGAATTTAAAATAGTAATGTGTCCATTAAACCTTGTATTTTAGAGTTTTAGATTTACAGAAAAACTGCAAATAGAGAGGTTCCATATATACCTATGGGACATCTGTCAAAATTAATGAACCAATATTGATCATTAAGTTCACACTTTATTCAGATTTCCTTAGTTTTTAACCTAATGCCCTTTTTCTGTCCCAGGATCCTATTCATGATACCACATTACATTTAGTTGTCATGTTTCCTTAGGCTTCTCCTGGCTGTGACAGTTTCAGAAATTTTCCTTGTTTTTGATGACAGTTTTGAGAAATAAACTGTTATTTGTAGAATGTTCCTCTGTGGTGACTTGTCTGATGTTTTTCTCATGAGTAGATCCAGGTTTTTGGTTTTTTGGAAGAACACAAAGATAAAGCGTTGTGCTTATCATATCAAAAAGTACATGCCATCATCAGGACTCCTCTTAGCTGTGATAGTTTCTCAAACTTCAGGCTACTCTTAGCTATTGATGTTAACCTTGATCACTTAGCTGACATAGGATCTATTGTGTTTCTCCACTGTAAAGTAATACATTTTTAAAGAGACTACGTTGAAGGTAAATTTTCTGGACATGTACACTGAGCTAAACAAATTCTAAGCAGATTCCTCAACACTAATACTGGGTTCCACTAGGTGACTACTAATAAATGCTATAAAGAAAATACAGTGAAGTGGAAAAATAAAAGTCCAAAAGTCTTAGCCTGAGTATTCACCTAATAGAGGTGAAAGTGAATTTTTCCCTTGAACTATCTGCATAATTAATTACAATAATCCTCTACATACTTTGGATATTAAAGATGTTAGTCTTACTAATTGTGATAAGAGGTAATTTAAATTTAAACTAACCATTTTGCTTAGTGCATTTCTATATTACCCTCCAGTAATCAATGAACACTGAATATTGAAATAATGTAAAAGATCTGATATATTTCCAGCCGGCTTTAACTGATTTGTCATAAATATGTTTCTTGTATATGATTTTTAAATGTTTGCTAAATATTAAAAAGAATTTCAATGTGTTTGGTTTTGTAAAATTACATATCAAATGTGTATAATTTTCTACTACCATGTTCATTATACTTAATAATCTATATCCATATATTGTACTCCACCAATATTTATTAGTGGACAATAAAGAAGTTTTGAATGCATGAATACAACTTAAGAGGCACCACACTTGGGTTATTTTGCAATGCCAGAATAACAGTGGGTACTCATAAACTGAATAGATAATCCAAATTATGCTTTCTCCAATTTAAGTTTTTCTGTTTTTTTTATTCCCCCTTCCTAGAATCAGTTTTATCTTTTTACCTATGTACAATAATATACTTCTGGAAAATGCTAGAATTTTCACCATGTAATAGAATTTGAGCATGACAATAATGTAAAAAAAATTCAGAAGTCTCAAACTAGATATCTTTCTTTGAGTTTTCAAAGTAAATCAAAATACAGCTGTTTTCATTTTATTATATTGTGGAAACCTATGGATGTTATTGTAAAACGCACATGCATTACACTGATTTTCTTAAAATGTTTTGAATTAATAAAGAAGTCAACAATGGATCCTTAGAAAGTTACTGTTTCCTCATTGGTATAACACTATAGGAATAAAAGGTACACTTCTGTGTGTTACTTAAATTGCTTATGCAGTTGGGGGAAGATAAATTCTGGCTAGATTGTTTACATTGTTCTATAAGGTTTTAATTATTAAAATTTTGCACCTTTCATAAATAAAATATATCTTGAAATCACATTCTGAGAATTCAGCTGAGAGATTTATCATGTTGAGATCAAGCGATTTTCACCATTTTCATGGTTAAAATAAATTCGAAATTGAGTTCAGACTCAGGAAACAACTGTTCTAACAGAGATAAAAACATCCTCATCAGCCCTGTTCTATCCTCAGATCAGGATTAAAATAAAACGGGTTTCAGCAGCAGAACAATTTTATGAAGTTGTGTAGCTTGACTACACAAAGCAAAATGAACTCAGGTAATTAGTTGGAGGTTTTAAGTACCAAAAAACTATTTTTGCTTCCTGTTCTTTGAAGAGTCATTTCATTCTTCCACTCTCTGCATTTGTGTGTTGTGCTCTCACTCTGCGTTTGTATGTCGTGCTGAGACGAAAAGAGAGACAAGGCAAACGTATTTTGTAAGAATTTTGTCCTTAACCTCAAGTGTTTCCATTAGATGACCTAGGGATATTTTAACCTTGATAAGAGTTCCCATTTTTTACCGTCTTATTTTTTATGAATAAATTAGAATTTAAGTTTTTCCAATATATCATCTCTCTCAACAGTGAAATGCCACTTAGTAGATAGACGCTGCCTAAATCAGGTAGTTGCAGTTCCCAGATTCAGCGTTTAGCCCTTGCGTTCCCGGGACTGTCTTGGTTGTGTTTATTCCCTCATATCTATTTCTCTGTTGAGCTGTGAACAGGTATTTTGAAAACTGCAAAGCACTGTGCCAATAAATGTCTGTATTGTTGGCACCTGTACGCTATCAGCAGTTTTTTTGGAAAAGGACAAGGGTTGGACTGCTGGAGGCAGGTATCTGAAGGCTTTGTTGGGCTGTAGGTTGTTGTAACACGTTAATCACTCCACCTGAAGATAACTGGGAATAAGTGAAAATGAATGAGCAGGCAAAAAACAAAGTCCTCTGAAAGCAAGTAAATGACGTGGCAGATATTGTGCAAATTCGTTCAGTGGTTATCTCATAATACACCTGTCACGTCCTTATTAACACGAACCTGACCCACCGTGGACAAGAGAAACCTAAGCAGGAAAAAAGGAGGAGGAATAGACATACGTATATCCATACTAAAACTCGCTCTTGGAGACTCAGGGCCAGGCGTGCACTGGAGACTGAGGACTTGCGTGGATGTGACCTCCGCCCTGCAGCGGACCCTCGACTGCCCTCCCCCGCGGCTCTGGAAACCCGACTTAGTGCGTAGGAAAGAAATTCTCGCTATCAGAACACCAGAGGGGCAATTTGCTGCTCTCACCTTCCGGCCCAACGCATCACCCATCACCCGGGCACGTGCGAAGCGGCTTTCAGCGGGGGCGCCCAAGGTCTTCCAGGCCTGCTCCGCCCTAATCACGCTCCGCTCACCCCCCTCAAATTTTGCCTCCAGGAAGTTCGCAGCCTTCCCACGCTTGGCCGGAAGTTCCCTCAAAGGATTCTGGAAAATCCTTTAAAAAACAGCGCCTGCGCTGGGCGGGGCTTGGTGAGCTCTCGCCCCTTTCTTCAAATTCCGGGTGCTGTCGCGAGACCTGCTCTGTCCGGAACTTCCGGTTCCGGTTAGCCGCCGTGGTTTCGTTTTACCGATGAGGTCCAGTCGTCTGTGGGGTGCTGCCCGGTTGCTGTGGCCCCGCGTGGCCGTTGGCGCAGGCCGCCGACCCCTGAGCGGCGGTAGCCGGCCGCTGGAGGAGCTATTCGCCCAGGGCGGGCCCTTGC
>CAUYLZ010032083.1:0-14429 GCA_963573645.1 Pithecia hirsuta | reverse complement strand
ATTTTTTGTACTTTTAGTAGAGACGGGGTTTCACCATGTTGGCCGGGATGGTCTCGATCTCTTGACCTCGTGATCCGCCCGCCTCGGCCTCCCAAAGTGCTGGGATTACAGGCGTGAGCCACCGCGCCCGGCCCAACTTTTCCCTTTCTTTTGGCCTTTGTTGCCTTTTACCTCACTCCACCTAGGCTCACTTTAGACTTTCAGTTGTTAGAAGTACCCTCATGTTTCCTCCTAACAGATTAATCAGAATATCATGTGTAATACCTTAAGAAAGTTATGTAGAAGCTAGTCCAGCCACTGACCTAAGTTTTTCATTGCAAAATGAAATAATTGAAACTGTTTTTAAAAGGTTTTTATTGATGGCTCTTACTCTTTTTTGATCATGACTCACTAAAAAATAAATATTGTGATTTAATATATACATGGTTAATATCTGTATCTGAAAAGTTTCATGAAGTAATATTTACCCTTACTAAGTATAATATACTCTGATACTTTTTATTTTATATATTTTTTCTTTAAACAATTTGGTGAAGACATTCTCTAAAATAAATATTCGAATATATTTATTTACTTTATATCCCACTAATGGAGCATGTTCTACAGTTTAGAAAACATTTGAGCATTGTCTATTTTGTTATTAATAAACATGCTGTATATACACCATCCCAGTGATATTAAGTAAGCTTTAATAAGATTTTCTTTTATTATAGTTCTTATTGATAGGTAAGCTCTTTAAAAAACTTGACACAAGAAAAAAATTATTCTCAATATTAACTGCTAATCATTTGGGGAATGTTTCTGCTAATAATATACTAATATGTCAATACTGTTAGTAAAAGTGAAAATTTCTCTGCTTTTCCTCTTCTTCCTCCTCTTCCTCTTCTTCCTCCTCTTCCTCTTCTTCCTCCTCTTCCTCCTCTTCCTCCTCTTCCTCCTCCTCCTCCTCCTCCTCCTCCTTCTTCTTCTTTTTTTTTTTTTTTTTTTTTGTTTTTTTAAATGGAGTCTTACTCTGTTGCCCAGGCTGGAGTGCAATCTTGGCTCCCTGCAACCTCCACCTCTTGGATTCAAGTGATTCTCCTGACTCAGCCTCCTGAGTAGCTGGGATTACAGACGCATGCCATCATGCATGGCTAATTTTTGTATTTTTAGTAGAGATGGAGTTTCACCATGTTAGCCAGGCTGGTCTCAAACTCCTGACCTCAAGTGATCCGCCCATCTCAGCCTCCCAAAGCCCTGGGATTACAGGCATGAGCCACCATGCCTGGCCTCTCTGATTTTTTTCTTTAGAGTTGTATTGCCGTTGTTATCTTCTTACCGCTAATCATGCTGCTCACTTAAGGATGCTCATACTGCTCTTCTTATCCCTAATCATACTGCTCACTTAAAGAGATGTTCTTTGGGCTGGGCACTCCAGCCTGGGCAACAGAGCAAGACTCTGTCTCCCCTCTCCAAAAAAAGAGATGTTCTTTGGGTGGAGGAGGCAATAGGCCAACCTGTTCTAAATAGACAATCATCTGAGTAATGTAAAATAACTTACTTGTTTTAATTACTAATTGCATCAAGTTCATTTGGCTGGATTTTTGGTAAGTTTTAGGTAGTAATTTATACATGTACTATTTTCACTGGAGGACAAGAAAATGTGACAGCTGGAGCTCTAACTAAACAGACTGTATGTTCCTTAATCAGTATGGCTCTGAAACTGAGAACTCCTGGTTCTTTGAAATAATGCAGTGTCTATGAAGCTTACAGTAAATGTTGTCTTTGTAGGTGACTTACAGAAACAGGAAGTCTTCATGCAGAGGGTTTTATAAACAGCATCACATCCAGGCCTGCTGCTTTGAAAGGGCTGAGTTTAGATACAAAGCTCCAAAAACTACTGTGTAATGCAGTTTCTTTTCCATTAACAATAAAAGAACCGATAGCCAGGAAGTGAGTTTGGGAAGCACTGTGGATTTTGTGCAACAGATACTAAAAGCTTTGAGTGCTTGGGATTGTGCCAGCTCATCAATGGTACTTTTCTGTCCATTAAATGGCCTGCCTTTCTCATAGTTATTGGTACGCTTTTATTTTTATTTTTTTAGCTGAAGCAGTTATTTATTTTAAACGGACATGATTTTAACACAATCTTTGTAATTAAATTCTTCCAGAGCAAAATTTTTGACTACTGTATGTTATTTAGGATAGTGACTGAGTGATGGTCTAAACTTCTGAAACATGGCTGCATTTTGTGTTGACCTATAAAAGTTTAATGATTCATTTGTGCCCTTGCAAAGGAATTCATTTGAGGCAATGCTTAGCTCAGGAGAATTATCAAGTCACCTCCAGTGCCTCAGGATAATAAGAGGGTGACATGTATTTGATTCTTTTGGTACCCAGAAAGTAAGTAAATGCAAGCTAGCATTTTCTGATGTATCAGCCACCATGTTCGGTGTTACTTAGGCTTGTCTCATTTATTATACTTCTGCAATTATACTCTTTTATATACATGTGAAAATAGAAGCTAAGAACTATTTTATAATTTGTCTATCACTTTTAGGTTTAGTGAGAATTTAGAGGAATGCATTGTGGTAGAGTAGAATGATGTTGTTTACTCTCCTAACTCTGTTCTCCACTAATTAAGAGAATCATTTAAACCAAGCTTGTCCAACCTGTCGCCTGTGGGCCACATGTGGCCGAGGACAGCTTTGAATGCAGCCCAACACAAAATTGCAAACTTTCTTAAAACATTATGTGATTTTTTTTTTTTTTTTTTTAGCTCATCAGCTGCTGTTAGTGTTCATGTATTTTATGTGTGGCCCAAGACAATTCTTCTTCCAGTGTGTCCCAGAGAAGCCAGATTAGACACCCCTCATTTTGACCATTCTGTTTTCCTTATCCCTCACATTACATGTAATCCAAACGTTAGGTTCTTCCTCAAAATATTTTGCATGAAGGCCAGGTGTGGTGCCTCACGCCTGTAACCCCAGCAGTTTGGGAGGCCAGGGCGGGCAGATCATGAGGTCAACAGTTTGAGACCAGCTTGGCCAACATGGTAAAACCCTGTCTCTACTAAGAATACAAAAAAAAAAAATTAGCCTGGCCTGGTGGCATGTGCCTGTAATCTCAGCTACTCAGGAGGGTGAGGCAGAAGAATCACTTGAACCTGGGAGGCGGAGGTGGCAGTGAGAGGAGATGGCGCCACTGCACTCCAGCCTGGGTGACAGAGTAAGTCTCCATCTTGAAAACAAACACCTTGCATGAAGACCCTATTTTAGTCCTCTCGGGAATTATTACCTCATCTCTGCTATAATAGTAGAAGTAATAAAAATTAGACTTATCTAGCACCTTACAGTTTACAAAATATTTGTAATATTTTATCTTCATAATACCTCTCTGAAATAATTGTACTTTAAATGTTCTGTTATAAAAACATCTTATTCATCTTCTTTCTAGTTACTCCCTTTACTTCTGTTTTATACATTAGGGCCAGATTCATATTTTTCGTTTTGTTTATAATTGACACAATAATGGTATATGCTTATGGAATAGAGTGTGATGTTTCAATATATGTGTACATTATAAAATAAAATTAGGGGTAGTTAGCATGTCCATAGCCTCAAACCTTTATTGTTCCTTTGTGATGATAACTTTAAAGATTCTCTTGTCTAGCTAATTTGAAATATATAGTACAGTAAGCTTCACTTCATTTCATCAATAGGTTCTTGGAAACTATGACTTTAAGTGAAACTGTGTATAAAAAAACTAATTTTACAATAGGCTAATTGATATAAACAAGCGTTAAGGCCAGGCACAGTGGCTCACACCTATAATTTCAGCAGTTTGGGAAGCCCAGCTGGCAGATCTCTTGAGCCCAGGAATTTGAGGCCAGCCTGGGCTACATGGCAAAACCCTGTCTCTACAAAAATTAGCTGGGTGTGGTGGTGCATGCTAAGATTGCTTGAGCCTAGGAGATTGAGACTACAGTGAGCTGTAATTGCGCCGCTGCACTCTAGCCTGGGTGACAGAGCAAGACCCCATCCCAAACAACACCAAGAGATCTTGAAAGGAGCAATAAATATAGAAAGGAAAGACCACTATCAGGTAATAGAAAAACACACATAAATACTCAGACTAGTGACATTATAAAGCAACCACACAAACAAGCCAGCATGATAACCAGCTAACAACATAATGTCAGGATCAAATCCATGCATATCAATACTAGCCTTGAATGTAAATGGGCTAAATGCCCCCACTTAAAAGGCACAGAGTGGCAAGTTGGATAAAAAGCAAGACCTAAAATAAATAAATAAATAAATAAATAAATAAATAAATAAATGGGGTGGGGGAGGCAAGACCCAATAGTATGTTGTCTTCAAGAGACCCATCTCACATGTAGTGACACCCGTAGGCTCAAAATAAAAGGATGGAGGAAAATCTACCAAGCAAATGGAAAACAGAAAAAAGCAGGGTTTGCAGTTCTAATTTCAGACAAAACTGACTTTAAACCAAAAAGATTAAAAACAGACAGAAGGATATTACATAGTGGTAAAGGGTTCAATTCAACAAGAAGACCTAACTAAACTAAATGTATATGCATCCAACACAGGAGCACCCAGATTTGGGATTACAGGTGTGAGCTACCACACTCAGCCAATTTATTTATTTATTTTGAGACAGGGTCTCACTCTATCACCCAGGCTGGAGTACATTGGCCCCATCTTGGCTGAATGCATTTCAGCCTGGCGACAGAGTGAGATGCTGTCTCAAACACACACACACACACACACACACACACACACACACACACACAACACCAAAACAGAACAAAAAAAATTTTCCTCTCACAACATTCTTGCCAGCATTTGGTTTTTCTTTTGATAGTTGCCATTTTAACTGGGATGAGCTGTATCTCATTTTGGCTTTGACTTGCATTTCCCTGATTATTTGTAATGTTGAACATTTTGTCATTTATCTGCCAGCCATTTGAATGTCTTCTTTTGAGACATGTCCATTTTGGTTTTTTGCCCATTTTTAAATAGGAGTTTTGGAGTTTTTTTGTTAGTGAGTTGTTCAAGTTCCTTATATAGTCTGGATATTACCCCTTTGTCAGATGAATAATTTGCAAATATTTTCTCTCTCTAGGTCATCTCTTCACTCTGTTGAGAAACTTTTAAATTTAATGCCATTTGTTTCTTTTCACTTTTGTTGCCTGTGCTTTTTTTCTCTTTCTTTTCTTTTCTTCTTTTTTTTTTTTTTTTTTTAGACAAGTTCTTGCTTTGTCATTCAGGCTGGAGTGCAGTGGTGCAATCTTGGCTCACTGAAACCTCTGCCTCCTGGGTTCAAGCGATTCTCCTGCCTCAGCCTCCTGAGTAGCTTTGATTACAGGCTCACACTACCATGTCCAGCTAAATTTTTGTATTTTTAGTAGAGACAGGGTTTCACCATGTTGGCCAGGCTGGCCTTGAACTCTTGTCCTCAAGTGATCTACCTGCCTCAACCTCCCCAAGTGCTAGGATTAGAGTCATCAGCCTGCCTGTGTTATTGAGGTCTCATTCAAAACATCCTTGCCTAGAGAATGTCATGAAGCAATTCCCATGTGTTTTCTTCTAGTAGTTTTATAGTTTTGGATCTTACATTTAAGTCTTCAATTCATTTTGAGTTGATTTTTGCATAAAGTGAGAGATAAGGGTCTACTTTCTTCCTTCTGTGTGTGAATATCCAGTTTTCCTAGTACCAGTTATTTAAGAGATTGTTTTCCCCAGTGTATATTCTTGGCACCTCTGTCAAAAAATCAGTTACTTATAAATGTGTAGATTTATTTCTGAGTTCTTTATTCTATTTCACTTGTCTGTGTGTCTGTTTTTATGTCAGTACCATGCTGCTTTGGTTATTATAGTTTTCTAGGAGATTTTTGCTCTAAAGCAAAAACCTAAGTAGAGTCACTCTTTTCACTTTGTTCTTTTTACTCAAGATTTATTTTGGCTAGTTGGAATCTTTTGTGGTTCCATATGAATTTTAGGATTTTTTTTTCTGTTTTTGTGTTGAATGTCATTGGTATTTTGATAGAGATTGCATTGAATTTTGTAGATCACTTTGGGTAGAATGGACATTGTAACAATATTCTTCCAATTTGTTTTTTTTTGAGATGGGGTTTTGTTCTTGTTGCCCAGGCTGGAGTGCAATGGCACAATCTTGGCTCACCACCTCCCAAGACTGACTGATTTATAAAGGAAAGAGGTTTAATTGATTCACAGTTCCACATAGCTGGGAGGCCTCACAATCATGGCAGAAAGCAAAGGAGGAGCAAAGTCACATCTTACATGGTGGCAGGCAAAAAGAACATGTGCAAAGGAACTCTCCTTTATAAAACCATCAGATCTCGTGAGAGTTATTCACTGTCATGAGAACAACATGGGAAAGACCCATCCCATGATTCAGTTACCTCCCTCTGGGTCTCTCCCACTACACATGGGACTTATGATTCTAGATGAGACTTGGGTGGGGACACAGTCAAACTATGTAACCTTCTCAATTTCTTTTTCCACTGGTTTGTTTTTGGCATTAGAAATGCTACACATTTTTATATGTTATTTTTGTATGCTGTAACTTTACTGAATTCATTTATTAGTTCTAATAGTTTTTTGGTGGAGTCTTTGGGATTTTCTGTACAAATGATTATGTCATCTCTAAACAGGAACAGTTTGACTTCCTCTTTTCCTATTTGGATGCCTTTTCTTTTGCCTCATTCCTCCGGATAGGACTTTGAGTACTATGTTGCATACAAGTGGTGAAGGTGGGCATCCTTGTCGTGTTCTTGTCTTTCAAGGAAAAGCTTTTAATTTTTCTCCATTCAGTCTGATGTTAGCTGTGGGTTTGTCATATATGG
Organism: Pithecia hirsuta; assembly: GCA_963573645.1. Classification (NCBI taxonomy): domain Eukaryota; kingdom Metazoa; phylum Chordata; class Mammalia; order Primates; family Pitheciidae; genus Pithecia; species Pithecia hirsuta. Next base: position 7,558 of record CAUYLZ010032083.1, on the reverse strand, counting down.
CCTTTATTATGTTAAAGTATGTTCCTTTTATGCCTAATTTATTGAGAGTTTTTATCATGAAGGGATGTTGAATTTTATCAAATGTCTTTTCTGTGTCAATTGAGATGATCATAATGGTTTTTATCTTTCATTCTGTTCATGTGACGTGTCATGTGTATTGATTTGCATATGGTCAAGCATCCTTACATCCCGGGATATGTACTACTTGATCATGGTGAATCATCTTTTAGTGTGTTATTGGATTTAGTTTGTTAGTATTTTGTTGAGGTTTTGTGCCTCTATGTTCATTAGGGATATTGGCTTGTAGTTTTATTTTGTTGTATCCTAGTCTGGTTTTGGTATCAGGGTAATGCTGGACTCAAAATAAGTTTAGAAGCATTCCCTCCTCTTTGATTTTTTGGAATAGTTTGAAAAGAATTTATATTTGTTCTTTAAATGTTGGATAGAATTCAGCAGTGAAGCCATCAGGTCCTGGGCTTTTTCTTTGTTAGGAGAGTCTTCATCATTGCTTCAGTCTTATTACTTGTGATTGTTCTGTTCAGGTTTTCTATTTCTTCTGACTCAATCTTGGTAGGTTGTATATATGTTTCCACGAATTTGTCCATTTCTTCAGATTTTAAAAATTTGTTGTCATAGTCGTCAGATTAATATTCTAAAAATATAGCTTTCACCATTTGCTTTTTCTCTTCACAGCAAGCTGAAGAATGAAGTTAAAACTCCTATATTTGCATTTAGGACTATCTGTCATCTTATTCTAAATTAACCTTTCTTTTTAATCAACCAAGAACTTTCTCATAAGACCTTTCTATGTTTATCAAGTCAATTTGTTCACTTTAGCAAGTATCTCTTACCTACTGAATGTCAAATATTGTGTCTCTAGGGATAAAAAAGTGAATTAAATATTCTGTCCTCTGGAACTTTATAGCCTACTGGACATAAGAAGATATATGTATAACTAGTTATAGGTAGAAGTTTATGAAACGGGATGCTGGCTTAGTCTTAAGACTAGAAGGTGTATTTAGAAAAGGGCTTTTTTAAAAAAAACAAAAAGGCATAAAGCTACAAGGAACTGAAGAAAATGGAAGAGAAGGTGAAAACAGATTGAGAAATGTTAACAAAATTTTGGAAGCTGAAATACAGATGGTTAGGTGGTAACTGTCATAGCACCACAGAGAAGGCTGAGTGCCTGAAGGGGAAGGCCAGTTAATATACCAGATAGGCTTAGGAATTGGAGACACTAGGAATTTCACAAAGGTGGGATGACGAAGGAGCTAAAAATGGAAAGCTTAGTTGAAAGTCAACTGCGCTGTGAAAAGTGGCTGCCCAGCTAAAAGCAGGAAAAATAAGCAAAGGGTTACATACTGAATGATGAGACTCCTCAAGACTTCATGTGGAAGAAACAAATACGTAAGTGCCCAGGATTTCTTTGCACTCTTACATTTTTTTCTTCAAAAGAAAGCTATGCATAATTTCTATAATATAGTAAGTTGTTGTGTTTTGTTTGTTTGTTTTTGAGACGGAGTCTTGCTCTGTCACCAGGCTGGAGTGCAATAGGGTGATCTTGGCTCACTGCAACCTCCGCCTCCTGGGTTCAAGCTATTCTTCTGCCTCAGCCACCCTAGTAGCTGGGACTACAGGCATGTGCTACCGTGCCTTGCTAATTTTTGTATTTTTTTAGTAGAGACAGGGTTTCACCATGCTGGCCAGGATGGTCTTGAACTCCTGACCTCGTGATCTGCCCACCTCGGCCTCCTAAAGTGCTGTGATTACAGGCGTGAGCCACTGCGTCCGGCGTAAGTTTGTTTTTATATAAAAAAAGATTTTATCCAAGTCTTCAAATGAAAATGAGGATCCGAGGAAATTGCATCTTACTTGTCCTGTAGCTTAGCACACAAATGCCTTGGCACACTCACATGTACCCATGGGTATACATACCTCAGAGTGGGGATCTGGCATTCAATATTAGTCATAACATGTCCTTAGCTTAGTGGATCTTTATGGCTTTCCTTTTATTTCTTCCCACACACTGTGTGCTCCGATTATATGGGTCTACCCACAGTATGTCAAATCCTGTGCATTTTAAAATCATTTCTCCATATCATTGTACAAATTAGTATTTTTTTAAAAATAGGAAATGCCTTTTATTCTCTCCTCTGTTCATCCTTCAGGGCTCACTTCAAGTGCTGCTTGTGCCCAAATTCATTACCCTTCCTTATTCAAGCTCTTCTACTGACTTGTTCGTATTTCTGTTTTAACACTCATATTTCATGTGATTTATTTGACAAACTTTTGAGCCAGCACGTAGAAGACCTTGTGTGAGGAGCTAGAATATAGTCTATGAAGGGTGAGAACTGAGGTTGCTTATCTTAGATGTCTGGTAACTGTGTAGATGGACATTAAATATTCAGATGTTTTTCCCTACCTCTGTTCTTATTTTTCTAGTTAATCTTGTACTACCTCACAATGCTTATGCAAAATCACAGATCTTATCGGGTCACAGAACCTTTCATTTAAAAATTTAAGATAGCATTGATGTTCTGCAATAACACAGGAAGTAGGAAAGGGGAAAAATGGTATTAATGTCTTTCTTAATGTAGACTTAACCTCACTTTTCTACACTCTTTTGCTGCCTTACCCACCCCTTGCTGGTTCTCACCCCTTCCTGATCTTCATGATGAGGCCATCCACCATTCTCAGCCTATGCTTTCTACCTTCTCGTTTTTATTTGTGTGCTTATACCTGAGATGTCCTTATCTCTTCAACTGTTAAAATCCTACTCATACTTTATGATTACGGGGGATATGGCTGAGGTGGCTGTGGTGAAAGAAAAGAATTTCTGTTCTGAAACTTACCTGGCTCTCCTAATCTCTATGATTAGTAGTTGCCTTCTCTTCTTGTTCATAGCTCAGTATCTAGGCTTATTCATCTGCGACACATCACCACCTTAGTTTGCCTTAAATGTTGTGTTTATTGAATTGAAGATCTGTTACTTTAAAGCATATGTTTCCGATATATTAATTTTTTAACAATATAGGCATGCTGTACACTGAATGAGTAAGGGGGTAAATTTTGGTGCCAGTGTTTCCCCCACCTCCTAGTAATTTTTATTGCTAAAACTTGGGAAAGATGGGATGTCAATAATTCAGAAAGTCCCCTAAACACATTTATAATTCAGAGAGACCCCTAAACACATTTATAATTTCAAATGTTTATAACCTGACCTTTTTCTTCTAAATGTTAGTTCTTAGGGTCACACCTGTGCTAAAATTAGTTGTTTTTGGTTTGTTTGTTTTTTGAGATGTAGTTTTGCTCTTGTCTCCCAGGCTGGAATGTGATGGCATGATCTTGGCTCACTGCAACCTCTGCCTCCCAGGTTCAAGTGATTCACCTGCCTCAGCCTGCCAAGTAGCTGGGATTACAGGTGCCTACTACCACCCCTGACTAATTTTTGTATTTTTAGTAGAGATGAGGTTTCACCATGTTGGCCAGGCTGGTCTTGAACTCCCGACCTCAGGTAATCCACCCACTTTGGCCTCCCAAAGTGCTGGGATTACAGGCATGAGCCACTGCATTTGGCCTTAAAATTAGTTTTAAGTCACAGTAACAATGCTAATTTCATTTCAGGAAGAGCTGTCCTGAAAAATCTTTGTGCAGCATCACATCTGGTGTGCAAGAAGTCCTGGGCCAAATTAAAGTATTAATCTGCCCGGGAGTTGGCTATTTGTTACAGTTTCATCTATTCCTCTCTTACTTATTACTATCCTTTTTATAATTTAATGAAATATATTTTAAAATTGTTTTGGTGGGAACACTAATCAGAAGCATAAAGTAACCTTTAGAAATTTAATGCAAATACTATGTATGGGGGGGACATGGCTATTTTCTATTTGTGTTCCCCTAAAAAAGAAGTTGTTTATCTTACGGTTTCTTAGGTGTTTGACCAAAGAAACCAACCTGTTAGTCCTCTTTTTATCTTATTTGCAGACGAAAATTATTCCTAAATTAGTGTACTCTTTGACACGTAAAGGTACTCAGCAATCCAATGGCAGTATGAAAAATTTAATGATGTAGTTATATTGCAGAGGGGCTTCTGTTGTCTAGAGCTTGGTAAATGAGAACTTGTAAGCAGCTTTTTGTGTTTGTTTATATATTTATGAGACAGTCTCACTCTGTTACCTAGGCTGGATTACAGTGGTGTGTTCTCAGCTCATTGCAGCCTATGCCTCCTCCGGGTTCAAGTGATTTTACTGCCTTAGCCTCCCAGGTAGCTGAGATTACAAGTGTTCACCACCATGCCCAGCTAATTTTTGTATTTTTAGTAGAGACGGGGTTTCACCATGTTGGCCAGGCTGATCTCAAACTCCTGACCTCAAGTGATCCACCCACGTCAGCCTCCCAAAGTGTTGGGATTGCAGACGTGAGCCACTGTGCCCAGCTTGTTTTTTTATTTATAAAAACAATGGATTATGTACAAATCAGAAAATACTAAAATAAACTATTTTATATTCTTTTTCACGCACATACATTCAGCTATGTATTATAGGAATATAACATTTACTGATAAATTATTTTAAAAATAATCGTACTATATATACAGTATCAGTAACTTTTAATCAGTTGAGATTTTGAGTGTTTTGGGTGTCTTATATGTGCTGAACATGGTCTTAAGCACCATAGGATATTGAAGAAAACTTAAAATCCCTATTCTCAAGATATCTACACTCTATCTGGATAAGATAAGGCAAATGTGTAAGAAGAGATATGAAGTTCAGTGCAATGGCTAAACTATATGATATGTACTAAACACTCAGGAGGAATTAAAGTTAAGGCTTTCAAGGATCAGTGAGGGTGGGGAGGTGGGGGGAGCTGAGTCCCCAGCATATATACAGGTTCACTAAGTGATAGTTGTTGCACTGGTCCTCATCATCATTCCAAGTTCTTGGTCTAAATGCCTAGGAATATTGATTACATTTGTAGAAATAGGAAAGTTTAAAGGAAAAACTGTTACTGCAGGAAGGACTTTGAGATGTGTAAGTGTTGTCTGGCTGATGATCTGTTTCTGTGAGTAGTTAAAAATATAAAGCTATTGTTCTGGTGAACAGTCAAAACAGCTTTGAGAATCATCTGCTTACAAGCAGTAGATGAATTCTCCAAAAGGAGGTTTGAGCAATAATTGGTTTTATTCACACTGTCCGTTATGCCATCTAAAGTTGATGCTAAACACCATTACAAAATATATAGAATTCTATTTGCCAGTTAGTTTGAAGGATGAAAGTTTGTGTTTATTGTGCCAAGAGTGAAAATCTCTTTGAAATTCTGAGATTTCTTCTTGAATTGCCTTATGGCTTAATAGTTGGGAAATATTAAATAACGAGTGTGTGTGTGTGTGTGTGTGTGTGTGTTTGTGTAGGAGAGAATGATTTGTTTTCTCTTTTAGGAACATTCTCATGTGTGGTTTAAATTTCTGAATTTTCAAGCTGTTCTAGCTATGCTGGATCTCATTATCTGTGTAGCTTTCACTTATAAATCAAGTTTCATTTATGTGAACAGCACTGGGAATATAACCTTTCTCATGACCCTATGAGGTAATATTTTGCTTCGCATTTCCCAGAATAAATGTCACTAAAACATATACATCTGCTTTCCCCTTAGGTAAAAATCTCTACACCAATGAATATGTAGCAATCAAACTGGTGAGTAGAATCTGTTTGTGGTAATTTATGTTTTGGTGCTCTCATTGCTTGTATCTTTTTATAGGAAATAGTTTTAAGCATTCATTCACAAAAATACTAATGGTTTGGTTTTTTTTTTTGCACATGATCTCACATTTTTCTTCAATTATGGTGTTATAGTGTGAATCACTCTGTACTAGATAACGCTATGTAGTTAAATGATGCTAACTATGGTGTTAGCAATGATGACTCAAAAATTAGTTGATTAAAAAAAGCTGGGAGAACTAGTAATTCTGTGAACCTTATCTTTCATGTAGGTATCATAATTAAAAAGATAAAATCATTCAAAAATTTTATCTTTTTTCTCTCTAACTTAACTGATTTTATTTTTGTACTTAGAAGAAAATCATATCTGATCATCTGATCATGGCCTTACAAATCTGTCAAGCACGAAAAACAAACCATATGGTCAAATTAGAAGCAAAGAAGTCAAATGGTATATTGATACTAACTTTATGAATAATTAAACTAGTCATCGAAAATGATATCCTATTAAAAAGAGAAGTAATAATTTTCTTATTTTTGGGGACTAATAATTTTGGAAGACAGAACTCTTTATCGTATATTTAAAGTTGTTAACAAAACTATTTTTTCATGTGAAATGTTTTATATGAGTAGTTTCACTGAAACTCTGTTTGTTCTACTAGTAAGTGTCCCAGGATTTACAGTTAACTTTGGGTTTTATTAATTGGAAGCCAGAGGAGTTAATGGTTGGAGGAAATTGAAGGAAATATGTGCTATACTTTTCTTTTCTTTTTTTTTTTTTTTTTTTGGCAGACAGGGTCTCACGCTGTTGCCCAGGCTGGAGAGCGGTGTGATCTTGGCTCACTGCAATCTCTGGCTCTTGGGCTCAAGTGATCCTCCCATCTCAACCTGCCTCCTAAGTAGCTGGGACTACAGGTGTGCATCACTATACCAGCTAATTTTTGCTTTTTTTGTAGAGATGGGGTTTCCTCATGTTGCCCAGCTGGTCTCGGACTCCTCAGCTCAGGTGATCTACGCAGCACAGCCTCCCAAAGTGCTGGGATTACAGGTGTGAGCCACCACCTGGCAGTGTTATTCTTTTCTAACGAATTGCACTTACCACATCCACACTTGTTCTGTGATTGGTCGTTCTCATCCAGCTTGCTTGTGGAGGAGTTAGGGTTGTCATGTGAGGAACTGACAATTACCAGATTTGTTTCCTTACAAAGGGGTGGACAGACAGGGAGCAGGGCTTAGAGCAGCAGATATCTTCCAGGAAACCGAGTATTTTATTTTTGTTTTTTGACTTAGGACTCTTGTTGGATAGATGTGAGCAGGAAGAGAGGTAATACATGTAACAATGCAGGTCAAATATTCTCTTAGATTGAATATTAAAGGACTAACTGCCAGGCGTGGTTGTTCATGCCTATAATCGAAGCACTTTAGGAAGCCAAGGTGGGCAGATCACTTGAGCCCAGGAGTTCAAGATCAGCCTGGGCAACTAGGCAAAACCCTGTCTCTACAAAAAGTGCAAAAAATTAGTCAAGTATGCTGGCACACACCTGTAGTCCCAGCTGCTTTGGAGGCTGACATGGGAGAATCACCTGAGCCCAGGAAGTCGAGACCATAGTAAGCCGAGATTGCTTGCACCTCTGCACTCAGCCTGGGTGAGAGAGTGAGACCCTGTCTCAAAGAAATAGGATTAACCATATTTTTTTATTTATAAGAATTTGGTTATTCTATAAAAGTGTTCTCTAGTAGATCTGCTTTTTTTTTTTTTTTTTTTTTTTTTTGTGTTTTTTTTTTTTTGTTAGTTTTTTTTATTTTTTTTTTTTTTTGTGGTGTTTGTGTTTTTTGGAGGG
>CAUYLZ010032082.1:0-13417 GCA_963573645.1 Pithecia hirsuta | reverse complement strand
GCGATCATTAAAAAATCTGGAGACAATAGATGCTGGAGAGGATGTGGAGAAATAGGAACGCTTTTACACTGTTGGTGGGAGTGTAAATTAGTTCAACCATTGTGGAAGACAGTGTGGCGATTCCTCAAGGACCTAGAAATAGAAATTCCATTTGACTCAGCAGTCCCATTACTGGGTATATACCCAAAGGACTATAAATCATTCTGTTATAAAGACACATGCTCACATATGTTCATTGCAGCACTGTTTACAATAGTAAAGACTTGGAACCAACCCAATTGCCCACCGATGAAAGACTGGACAGGGAAAATGTGGCATATATACACCATGGAATACTATGCAGCCATAAAAATACGATGAGTTCGTGTCCTTTGTAGGGACATGGATGAACCTGGAAACCATCATTCTCAGCAAACTGACACAAGAACAGAAAATCAAACACCGCATGTTCTCACTCATAGGTGGGTGCTGAACAATGAGAACACATGGACACAGGGAGGGGAGCATCACACACTGGGGTCTGTCGGGGGGGAACTAGGGGAGGGACAGTGGGGGGTGGGGAGTTGGGGAGGGATAACATGGGAGAAATGCCAGATATAGGTGATGGGCAGGAAGGCAGCAAACCACACTGCCATGTATGTACCTATACAACAATATTGCATGTTCTTCACATGTACCCCCAAACCTAAAATGCAATAAAATAAATATTTTAAAAAACCTTGTTATTTAGGGTCTAACTAGAATATAAACATTGAAAACTCATTTGAAACTGAAGGAAAAAAACTGCCATAGAGACTGCTTTACACCGAATTTTGGTTCACAGCTTTCCTTGGATTACCTATCAGGGCAAACAAAGTTTAGCCATAGGAAAAGGTTCCAATTTTGTCAGAAAAATAACTTGGAGCCAGCAATTCCCACAAAAACCTGGAAAATTAGTTCAGGCCATGGTGGGAAGCAGGGTGAGAGTTTGAGACACGCCTCACCATACCTTGCCCAACTTCTTGGATTTTAGGCACAACTGATTCGCATTAGCATTAAAACAGAGTTCATAAGACAGATCAAACAGAACCTATAAAGTTAAAATAGCCAATTTTAAACAGGACGTAGGACAACACCAGGCAAGGGTTAAGTCATTCACTCCTACACTTAAAGAGTAAAATATGTCTTAGATGCCTCAAGATTTTTGTTTTTCTCTAGCAGCCAAACAATCCTTGGCCTCAAGATAAGCTGACTGACTCCTGGCCTCTGTTCTGCCAGCCATAACTACAACTGTAAATACAAGAGACTAATGTCAGTAACTTTTCCTGATAAAAGACTACAGACCATGGTCTAGTTTACAGAAAGCACACACTTACATGCCTTTAGGTCCTGTAAAGACCTTTTGACATATAAGGTCTAAATGTAATATATTTAAATGTGAATTCTCCACCTCAAAATAAACATGGCTCATACATGCATATTTATTTGTTTAATACACGTGTCAGGACCATCTTTGTAAATATTTGTAGTTATATTTGTAGTTCCTCCTATAACCTGTTAAGTATGTATAATTAGCCAACCTGTCGTCATACGCCCACAAGAAATCTGTGTTCAATTGATAGTGGGGACCATGCACTATAACTAAGACTAAATGCTGTATGTATTTCCTGTATAACTCTGAAAGCATATCCTCAGCCCTACAAGACACACAAGCAAACTAGTGCTATGTCTAATCCCACAATGTCTTTAAATCATATGGCTTTAGATAGATATCCTAACTATGGCCCAGGGCAACACTTGGGCATTAATTAAGGCTGTGTAATATAGATAGATATATAGATATATACCAGACTCTTCTCACAATATAACCCAAACTATTCAGGCCTTAAATACCCATATTTCTACTAGATATTATATATACTATAGACGCTCTCTCTCAAGACCCTGTGACAGCATGGTTTAGTTAACTTCCTAACACATGGAAGACTCTCCTATACAGTATAATTGACCTTCTGCTCATTGCTCTCTTTGATTGCTATGGATTTTATTGCCGCTGTACACTTTATATGGGAATGCCGGACAAGCTTTCCCAAAAACGCCTAGGTCCTCACACCATAATGCTCCAACAAATCCCTACTATGAGTCCAGGGACTCAAGAATATTTTCAGCTCCTGGTCAGCAGATTCCATTCCAATACTCCCTAACTACACCCATCTCAGCAGGAATTAGCCGCTTTTCATAGAAATGGAATGAAATTTGACAGTGGGGAATTCTAGCTGGGAAGCTTAGCTTCAAACCATTTTTTAAAATCTTTTTTGCCTTTCTCTGGGGTTTCGAGACAGAACCTTGAAGCAAACTGCAGAAGCCTTTTACCCTAGTCTTAAAGTAGACTCCACGTCCCTCTCCTTCCCACCACAGACACTCCCTTCACATTTACTTAACTGTGTATTGGTATCTAATTATGTACCTTCTTAGAAGTTCCGGGGGTAATCTTGAGACACACCCCCAGGCCAAGCCTGGAGACCCAGTGGCAAAATTCCAGAGACTACTTCAAGCTGGCTAATCAACAACTCGGCCGTTGCTGAGATGTCTCCAGCCCATGATCCAGGTGGACTGGGACCCAAGATAGCCACCTGAACCAGACACACAGATATTATACTCAGCCCAGTTCTTGCATGTCTTCCTTGTCAAGTTTTCCCTCTTTTAAATCTCTGCCTCCCCCCACCCCAAAATCAAAGCTTTGAACAGGAATCCGGTCACTTCCCCTTTCCTAGTTTCCATTAATAGTCACTTTCTTTCTACCAGAGCTCACTCTTGTTAATTGGACTCTATAAGTGGCGAGCATTTGCACCTGTGTTTGGTTTCAAGCTGAAGCTGCAACTTATGATGAAAAACAGAGTAATAGATTTAAGTTACATTTTATGGCAAATCATATCGTAAATATTTACTCACCATCTTCCTTGCGCATCTAAATAAAAGCTAAATGTTAATCTAGCATTTTCAATGCTTTCAACTCGCAAAGGCACTTCTATCAACAGCTTCTTGGAGTTTTCCTACAAGTTCCTGTTTAAAAACAATTTGCAGCAGGCACAGTGGCTCATACCTGTAATCCCAGCACTGTGGAAGGCCAAGGCGGTGGATCACGGCATCAGGAGATCAAGACCATACTGGCTAACACGGTGAAATCCCATCTCTACTAAAAACACAAAAAATTAGCCAGGCGTGTGAAACGTGCCTGTACTCCCAGCTACTAAGGAGGCTGAGGCAGGAGAATCACTTGAACCTGGGAGGTGGAGGTTGCAGTGAGCAGAGATTGTGCTACTGCACTTCAGCCTGGGCAACAGAGTGAGACTGTCTCCAAAAAAAAAAAAACACCAATTTGCACTCTATGTTAAGCATAATTTTAATAAAGGCTGAATCAAAGATATTGGGGCATACAATAATTTATTTCCATATATACAGTCTTAAAACAGTTTATCCAAACAATATTAATTTCATTAGTTGTATCTCTAAATCAAAAGAGTAGATTACACAAAACTGTGTATCTGCTGTCCTTTTTATTATACATATTTAATGTTATAGTTAAGAATACCTAAACATTGATATTGCAATTCTTTTTTTTCCTTGGGAATCTGAAATTTGCATGTAAACCAAAGGAGATACAGAAGTACCAAAATGAGGAGAATAAAAACCCAAGAGTGCTGAATTTGAATCCAAAGTATCAATATGAATCCAGGAGGTACTTTATCTTCATTTTATAAATATAGTGTTCCAAAAGTTTTAGAGCAATATTAAGTTTTAAAATTTCAGGAAAACAAATGTTAGGAATTTATAAAACATATCCTTTAAAACAGCAGACCCCAACCTTTTTGGTACCAGGGACCAGTTTCATGGAAGACAATTTTTCCATGGGTGGGGAGTGCAGAGGGATGGTTTTGGGATGAAACTGTTTCACCTCAGACTCAGGTAATCAGGCACAGTTCACAATAGGGTTCACACTCCAATGAGAATCTAATGCTGCCGTGGATCTGACAGGAGACAGGTCCACGGCCTGAGGGTTGGAGACCCTTGCTTCAAAAGTTTTTCTTAAATTTGTTATACTTATTTAATTTGTGAATTTTGAATAGTAAATCTGCATTCTCAATTAGAAGGATTACTGATGAGAGAACAAAGTACCACCTGTGGCCTATCAAGGGGTTTGAACCTGAGTTGGATCAATCCTCTAAACCCAGCTGCCAGGGAAGGGAACTACTAGCGGATAGAGGAACAGCTTAAGCTTCACTGTGAGCATGCAATCGCAAAATCCAGACTGTGAGAAACTACATGTCAAAGGGCCTGGGTTCCTCAACAGATAAACTGTCAGGAAAAGAAAGGGACAGAGGGGAAATCTGTGGATTATGAGTTTAAAAGAAATACGCTTCAAAAATTAGCAAGTCTAGGTTACAATAGCTAGGGATTCTGCTATGTGGGAAGCAATAGAGACAATGGAAAGCAAGATATTATTCACAAGTAGACACATCATTTCTGCTAACATTCTACTGACCAAAACTAGGTCACATGGCTACATCTGCCCAGCTCCAGCTAAGGCCTGCGAATGTCTCTAAGAAGGCAGCCACGTGCCTTGCTAAAATGTAGGGATGCATATGTGGGTGATTAAAAAGACAGACAAGGAAGTATTACTATGAAAACCAGGATAGTGGTTACTGATGTTGGAGGTTATTAATGTTGCTTTTGAGATTCATCTATGTTGTGTTATGTATCAGTATCTACTGTTATTGAACGGGTCACATGAGGGGTTTCTCGGGTGACTAGAAAGCTCTATGTCTTGATCTGCATTTTGGTTACAAGGATATTTGTTCTTATAATATTTCATTAGATCATGTGTTTGTTTTGTATGGCCTATGCATTTATTTTATAATACAAATGAAAAGAATATTAGAATCATCTTAAAAAAGGAAAAATGCTCATGTATAGCATCTGTTTTATATGTTGTATTCTCACAGATTGTTGACTTTACTATTTTTTTAGCTTTGGGTTTTTCCTTTTAAAATTTACATACAAATTTATTCTTTTCCATTTAGAGTTCTATGAGTTTTGACAAATGCCTAGCGTTGTGTAACCATGGCCAGAATCAAGATACCAAACAGTTTCACTCCCCCAAAAACTTTCTGTGTTGCACTTTGTAGCCATCGTCCCTCCCTGTGGTCCCTGGCAACTATTCATCTTTCTATTCTTATAATTTTGCTTTTCCATAATATCCTATAATTAGAATAATACAGTGAATAGCCCTTTGAATCTGGCTTCCTTCACTAGTATAATGCTTTTGAGATTCATCCATGTTGTGGCATGTAACAATAATCCATTCGTCTTTATTGCTATGAGGTAGTTTGTCCTCCTTTTATTGCTGAATAAAACATATATTTATTCACCAGTTGACTCTGGCTTGTTTCCAGTTTGGGGCAATTATTAATAAACTAAATATTCACTTTGAGCTTTTCATATAAACATGTTTTCATTTGAGTACATTTTAGTATTTTTTTTAAATTGTGTTTTTGTGGGCAAAGGATATGAACAGACACTTCTCAAAAGAAGACGTTTACACAGTCAACATATGAAAAAAAGCTCATCATCACTGATCATTAGAGAAATGCAACTCAAAACCACATGGAGATACCATCTCACACCAGTTAGAATGGCGATCACTAAAAAGTCAGGACACAACAGATGTTGGAGAGGATGTGGAGAAACAGGAACACTCTTACACTGTTGTTGGGAGTGTAAATTAGTTCAACCATTTTGGAAGACAGTGTGGTGATTCCTCAGGGATCTAGAACCAGAAATACCATTTGACCCAGCAATCCCATTACTGGATATGTACCCAAAGGATTATAAATTATTCTACTATATAAAGATACATGCATATGTACGTTTATTGCAGCATTGTTTACAACAGTAAAGACTTGGAACCAACCCAAATGCCCATCAATAATAGACTGGATAAAGAAAATGTGGCACACATACACCATGGTATACTATGCAGCCATAAAAAAGGATGAGTTCATGTGCTCTGAGGGACATGGATGAAGCTGGAAACCATCATTCTCAGCAAACTAACACAAGAACACAAAACCAAACACCACATATTCTCACTCATAAGTGGGAGCTGAACAATGAGAACACATGCACACAGGGAGAGGAACCTCACACGCCAGGGCCTGTTGCAGGGTGAGTGGTGGGGGGCGAGGGGATGGGTAGCATTAGGAGAAATACCTAATATAGATGATGGGTTGATGGGTGCAGCAAACCACCATGGCACATGTGTACCTATGTAACAAATCTGCATGTGCTATACATGTATCCCAGAACTTAAAGTATAATTTTTTTTTAAATTGTGATTTTTGAAAAATTGTGTTATCCTTAAATTTCTGTCCTTTTGCTTATCAAGTACAATCAAGGAAACTCAGACATAAAGAAGACAGCCAGAAGGATAGTTCGTGCCCTGGAGACAGGAAAGTTCATTCATTTTCTCTTTGACTGTGTCTTGTGGCATGCAATTTAAACTCCTCGTAATTGACTTCTGATTTCCTTTAGAATTAACTCCCATATCTCTTTTAGAAATAGCAATTTCTAAGACATATATTTTATAATCAAGGCTTGGCTAGAACTGTGGCTGAATCCAGAGGATCTAAGTCTCAATTAGCAGTTTATTGAAGAATTGCAAGAACGTTGACCCTGTGGCCAGCTGCTTTAAGGAAACAACACTGAGCTAGTCTTTTTGTCTTATTCAGTAAGGGCACCAATCCTCTCTTGCCAAATAGATACATATTCTGTAAGTTGTTTTCTTATATTTTTTACTATCTAGTTATAATGGCAAGGGTTCTTTTTAAATTCTGACTTTAAGTAATTAGTATCGTCTTAAATAACCCTTAATCTTGTATCTAAACTATATTCAATTATTGATTATGAAAACATTAAATTTACTGATTATGTGCTTGTTAGAGAAAATTATATTCATTAATATTATTTTGTAGCATGTTAAACTCAAATAAGCTGCTATTAAAAAGTGACCCAAATACATAATGACTCAAAAAAGAGAGAAGTTTATTTCTCTCTCAAGTAATAGTCCAGAGAAAGGGAGTAATATAGGCAAGTAAGAGCTTCCATGCCTTGGAGTCATTCAGGGAACCATGTTCTTCTTGTTAGATACAGTGAACTCCAAGTTTCTCTTCAAAGAATCAGTTTGTCAGTATGTTCAGCTCTCTTATTCTTTAATTCTCCACTTTAAAGTTTAACTTCCTTGTAGTTTCAGTAAACAACCTTTTCCACCAGTTCTTACCTTTCAAAAGGTAAGAAAAAAAAAACAGTTTTTTTTTCTTTATGGTCAGACATTAAAACTGGATAAATATGTCTATAGGTTTTATTAAAATTGAGTTTAACATTAATAGGATGCTAATATAAAGGCAAAATTTAGCTTCTCTGGTATAAAATCATACAGGAAGCATTGTCAAATATAAAATGGTATTTGGCTTTCTTTGGTCTAAAAACTAATAAAAATAGGTGCTAAAGAGAATTCAGAAGGAAAATAGATATTGCCAGACCAGAGAGAAATGTTATCCAAATCCTTTATGAGGGGAATCTGCTTCCAATTGCATCAAAGGACCCATTGGGGGCCCCAAGCCATGTGTGACACAATCATCAGAGTTTATGGGTGCATAGGAATTTATACCCTGGCCAAAAGGGTTACAGACAGTTGCTTAGTATATAAGAAAACTAATAAACAAACTGTTAAAAAAAATTACCCCTTGGGGGAAGGAATCCAGGCTTAAGGCCATTCCAAAGTCTCCAGATTAATTACACGAAGATTCCTCCAATTGGTCTTCTAAAGTATTTACTGATGCAGAAAATGGGATTCATTTTACTGCACATGTCATTGGGAAATTAGCCCAGGTACTGGATATAACATGGAAATATCATACTCCCTAGCACCCACCTTCATCAGGGAAAGTAGGAAGGTCTATTACCCTGTGAAGAGTCCAAACTGCTCCCCCAAAAAGACATTCTACTACATTTGAAACAAACAAAAAAATCAGTTTCTCAAAAATTATAGACTTGATTTATCTTCCACTTCCCTTCCCTTAGAACTTTTAGCACAGGTGCCACTCCTAGAGTTTCCACACACCAACATCAGTCTGAGGACCACGTCCTTGTCATAAGTTGGAGAGAAGGAAAAGCTCGAACTTACTTGTGAAGGATCTTACTTAGTGTTCCTAATTACTGAAACCGCAGTCCAGACAGCAGAAAAACGATGGACCCATCACACCCTAGTCAAGAAAGTGCCACTCCCTCCAGAGTTATTGGCCATGGTCCCAGGGGAAAACCCTACCAAACTGAAGCTAAGAGAAACTTAACTCTCTTTCATCTATTATATTACTCCTTCTTCTTTCCTCGTTCTATTGCTGACCACCTAGTTATTAAAGTAACCAAGTCAATTTTGCCTCCAACTATTACATTAGATGCTTGCCATGTTATATACCCAGTTATACTCTGACTTGCCAAGTCAGAGGCAACTCTCCACTTCAGAAAAGTATCTTTATCCTTCCTAACTCTCCTCAGAAAAAAAAACAAAAAATAAAATTTTTTTTAAAACTTTGTTAACTGGAATAAGCTAGAGAAGAGTTTGACAAAGACTCCAGTATAAACTGGAAATCTTGTCCTCCTAGAACAGAGCTTCTCTGCCAAAGTTGGTCTAATGCTCTATGAAATACTAAAGAGCAAGGATGGACTGCCCCAAGTAGTACTTGCAGTTTCTTAAAACCAAATATTCATTTTACTAAAGGAGTTACCCCTCCCCATTGTCAGACAGATTGCCATCTCTGCTCCCCAGAGTTCTTCCCCTTCATTAAGCCGTTTCTATGGTGTAGGAGCAGAAGTCTCAGGGAAGGACCCCATAGAATCCTTTGAAATGCACTTCATTGCCTCCTCACCTCCTGCGCCCCCTCCTCCCTCTCCTGAACTCTCTGTTAACCAAACCTTCTTTCATTATTTACCCGAGGATAAAACTAAAGTAGTTGTTGTAGAGGTTAAAGATTTAAAACAAACCACAGCAATTGAAACAGGGTATCAGGAGGCAAATGCTTGGCTGCCATGGATTAGATTCTGTTCTCACACTACACAAGAGTGACTGTTATGCTTGTGTAACAGGCAGGCCAGAAACCCAGACTGTCCCCTTTCCACTTGGGTGGTCCTCTCATGGGCATGAGCTGTATGGTAGCTCTCTTCCAGAACCCCACAGCCTGGGGTGATGAGTCATGCAAGACTCTTTGTCTGCTGTTCCCTGAGGTTAAGAGCCCTGCAGATCAGCCCCTAAGGGCCATCCAGCCTCCAGCCTTCACCTCATACCTTTCATGGCAGGAGGAAAAATTGGCATTCCTTGAAGACTTAACAGGGTGCAGTGAAACCAAGCCTTTTCAAGAGTTTACCAATCAGTCTGCCCTTGTTCATCCCCAAGCAGATGGGTGGTGGTATTGAAGGGGACTATTGCTGGGTACTCTGCCAAGTAATTAGAGCAGCACTTATGCTCTAGTCCAGCTGGCCATCCCTTTTCACCCTAGCATTCCATCAACACGATAAAAAAAAAAAAAAGCAAAAGACAAATTGTAGAAAAAAAGAAGTGCCTCACTTGGGTCCTTTAACCCCCATGTTTATATAAACACTATTGGAGTTGCCAAATAAATTTAAAGCCTGAGATCAAATAGTGCAGGATTTAAGTCAATATTTTCATAGGTGACAATAAATTGCATCTATTATGATCAGCAGCATTTTATTAATTACACCTGGGATGCTGTCAAAAGGATAGCAGAACAACTAAGCCAACACATGTTAAGGAAGTTAGAAGAGAAAAAAACTGTACAATTTAAGATGGGGGATTGTTAGATATAGGGAACTCCAAGTTTCTCTTCAAAGAATCAGTATGTCATTATGTTCAGCTCTCTTATTTTTTTTAATTCTCCATTTAAAAAAGTTTAACTTCCTTGTCATTTCAGTAAACAACCTTTTCCACCAGTTCTAATCAGTAGTTCACTTCTGTTCCCCTGGTCCCCTGCTCCGTCCTGACTCATCCCAGTCACCTGCTCCAGTCACCTGCCCCAGTCACCTGCCCTGGTCACCTTCTTTGACCTGAGTTACCTCTGGTCACCTGCTCTGACCTGTACCGTAACCGTCCTTCCTGCCAAACTACCCACCCCGCCATTCTGGCTCATACCCCTGCTCTTTTTAAAATAGCCAATCAGAATTAGCTTAGACTGTGTGATCTAACATTAGCCAATAGGGGAACAACAAAGCAGTAGGGGCTACCTGCATCAGGAATAAGAACCCCTTCCCCTCCCTTTCCAGGTGTGCACTCACCATTGCTCCATCTGTGAGATGCATCCTTCTATAGAAGTAAATTGCCTTGCTGAGGAAATTTATATTCGAGTGCTACTTCTTTTTACAGCACCAAAAATTTACATCTAAGATGCTCTTTTGTTATTCCATAGTCACCTAAAACAGGAGTCAGCAAACTTTTTCTCTAAAGGACCAGATAGCAAATATTTCAGGCTTTGTGTACTCTATGTTCTTCATTGTAACTTCTCAGATCTGCCATTGCAGCATAAAGGCAGCCATAGAAAATATATTAATATATGTGGCTTTGTTTCAATAAAACTTTATGAAAACAGATGGCAGGACAGATTTGACCCATAGGTCATAGTTTACTGATGTCCTACAGTGTAGTCTTCATGACTGAAGCTCTGTTCATATTCTGGTATGTGGGAAGCAATACAGGCAATGGAAAGCAAGATATTATTCACAAGTAGACACATCATTTCTGCTAACATTCTACTAACTAAAACTAGGTCACATGACCACATCTGTCCAGCTCCAGCTGAGGCCTGTGAATGTCTCTAGCTAGGCAGCCATGTGCCTTGCTAAAATGTCAGGGTTTGATTATCAAAAGAAGAGAGAGTGGATATTGGTGAACAATTATTAGTCTCTGCCACTCCCTTAAAAATAGAATACACAAACTAGCACTGTGATTTCTAACTTACAATGTCCAGATTCTCTGAATTATTCTGGAACTTAAACTGGTGATTGTTTTTACTTGTTATTTGGAAAGTATCTAGAACTTCTCATGATTTTCTTTATTTTCTCCAGGATAGTATCAGGAAAGTCAGAATCTCAATCCAGCCAGGGTCTAAACAGAAACTAAGACTCGAAAAAGTAGTTTGCATTGAGAGGAGAAAGGAGATACGCAGAGATAGGAGGCTACCAGAAAGAGACGGAGAAGGGAGGAGAAGATTGTACCCTGAGGACTTTCCATTCTCATGAGACCTGGGGTGCTTCCTGCTTTGCATTCTGTGAAAAAGTAGTTTGCATTGAGAGGAGAAAGGAGATACGCAGAGATAAGAGGCTACCAGAAAGAGACGGAGAAGGGAGGAGAAGATTGTACCCTGAGGACTTTCCATTCTCATGGGACCTGGGGTGCTTCCTGCTTTGCATTCTGTGCCTATACCTTCAACTCCTTTTTTACTTAAGCATCCTCAGGTGCATTTCTGTGCCTTGCAAACAATCTTTAGGAAGTATATAGCAACCTGTTCTAACATATTTGATCCCAAGTAGAAACAGTTTTATTTCTGGCAGGATTACAGAAACATTGCTTTATTTTGCCTAAAAGTCTCCCCCAAGGACTCCCCTTTATGATGAAAGCTAATTGGCTTGGGTTTGGATTATACCAAATACGGCATTTTATGACCAAGTAAAAACTATTTTTGTTGTACTATTTATAGTATTATGGTTACATTTCCTTTCTTGTACAGCACTTTTCTTGGAGTTAATTGCCTATTTTTTTTCCCATTTTCTTTTTTTTCCATGTACCCATTAATTCATTGATCATTAAACCCTTCAGCAGGACTCAACTGTGAATCCTTTCTTTGCTTCTTGAGACATTTTTCCCTGCAGCTTTTGTCATGCTGCTCCTTTCCGGCATAGTTGCCCTAGAGGATTTCCGGGTGTTCTTCCTCCATCATTCTGGGAATTCCATTACTGTTTTCTTGTGCCAGATTGCCTCTTTCTTGTATCCCATGCCTTGTTTTTGCTTTTCAATCCCTTGTGTTTTTGAGACATCCTTTACTATCTTGCAAAAGGTGCTTAGCAGGTAAAGTTTTTGAAATATTGGGTGTCTAAGACTTTTTATTCTGCACACTTTCTTGATCACTAATTTGGGCAGTATTTCCCTGAATGTTGAAGTCATTGCTTCATTTGAACCTAATTGTCAATGTTGAAGTCAAGAAGTCAAAATCTGCTATAATAAAGTGAACATTTATACTCAGTAATCTAAAATTTCATAATGATTTTTTTGCTCTGGTGTCTTTTTTCAGCCATGTTGTGGAGTACTTACTGGGCTCTTAAATTTCAAAATTTCTATCCTAAAGTTCTGCAAAATTGTCTTGTATTCTTTCCCTGATCGTTTCTTGCCCTCCATTTTTTTTTTTTTCTCTTACTTTTGCGGCTATTAGACTAATGTTAGACCTGCTGGGTTGATCTTTAATTTGTTCTTTTCTTTCCTATTGTCCATCAAGTCTTCTTGCTCCACTTTCCATTTAAAGTTGATGGTATCCTCAACTTTATGTAACATTGCAGTTACTTTGTTATAGATAGCATTGCTCTTCTAATCAAAAGTGTTCTTCTGTTGCATTGTCTCTGCTTTCTCTGGGAGATTTCTTCTTGATTACTTTGTTCTCTATCTTAAATGTTGAAATATTTTCTCAAATATTTGGATGTCCCATGGATGCCCATTTATATTTATGAGTGAGGCATTGAAAAAAGAGAGATTGGAATCTCTATGTGCTTGGGCAGAGATTGTCTAAAGGAGAGGAGCTGCTTCCCTGGAGGGTAACCTGAGGGAATGCTGCTTTTATTTCAGAGGAGCACAATGTGCCAGTGCTTATTAATTCTTTTCTCTTGAACCTATGCAAGATGAGATTTTGTGTTACATTTTAGACATGAGTATTTTATAAACTCCATCTTATACTTCACCTACACAACTACAAGGAGGAAATACCTAAGAAATTTACAAGGTAAATACTGAAAACTTTATAATAAGTATGGTGATAATTAGTGGTTTAATTATAACAAAAAAGATAGAAAATTCAATTTCCCATGATGAATAAAGTTTGTAACACCAGTGAACAAACAACTATCTCTGGCAAATAGAATTTTCTGCAGTATACAAAGTGTCAAGATTATAA
The DNA here is from genome assembly GCA_963573645.1 of Pithecia hirsuta. Lineage (NCBI taxonomy): Eukaryota > Metazoa > Chordata > Mammalia > Primates > Pitheciidae > Pithecia > Pithecia hirsuta. Next base: position 155 of record CAUYLZ010032082.1, on the reverse strand, counting down.
ATTACAATTGTATCTTGTGCTATGGCTGGCCTAAAGTTAGAGCCTGAACAACACTATTTTATAAAAGACAAAGTTGTGTTTCAAATAAGTTGTAACGGCTGCCCCAGTCTCCTCACAATAACTGCTGGCCTTGGCTTCTGTAAATAAAACTGCTA
>CAUYLZ010032078.1:0-19001 GCA_963573645.1 Pithecia hirsuta | reverse complement strand
AAACAAACAAATGAATAAGCAAATATTAGAATGAGCTGAGAGTTCCTCTTAACACCACATGTTATTTAATTCCCTTGGTTTAATGTGCTCAGAGACTTCTGAGTGTATGTATTAATTTTCTATCCTTTTTATTTTTTATTTATTTTTTATTTTTTTATTTTTTTAATTTTTTTTTTTTGAGGCAGAGTCTTGTTTGTCGCCAGGCGCAATCTCGGCTCACTGCAACCTCCGCCTCCCAGGTTCAAGCAATTCTCCTGCCTCAGCCTCCCGAGTAGCTGGGACTATAGGCACGCACCACCATGCCTAGCTAATTTTTATATATTTTTTAGTAGAGACGGGGTTTCACCATGTTGGCCAGGATGGTCTCGATCTCCTGACCTCGTGATCCGCCCGTCTCAGCCTCCCAAAGTGCTAGGATTACAGGCGTGAGCCACCGCGCCCCGCCTCTATCCTTTTTTTTTTGAGACGGAGTGTTACTCTGTCACCCAGGCTGGAATGCAGTGGTGCGATCTTGACTCACTGCAACCTCCGCTTCCCGGATTCAAGCAATTCTCTTGCCTCAGCCTCCTGAGTAGCTGGGATTATAGGCATGCACCACTATGCCCAGCTAATTTTTGTATTTTTAGTAGAGATGGAGGTTTACCATTTTGGTCAGGCTGGTCTCGAACTCCTGACCTCATGATCTACCTGCCTCAGCCTCCCAAAGTGCTGGGATTACAGGCATGAGCCACCGCACCCGGTTGTATGTATTAATTTTCAAAAGACATGACTTTCCTTCCTTACAATGGTGCTGCATTTTAGTACTCCCTTAGTTGTATCTAGTAGGTCACATTTAACTGGTTTATATTGTTAAGGAATTATCCATGGAATATTTTGTGAGAAGAAATAAGAGGAAATTTGTGTTAATTGTCTTGGGGAAGTATATCATCTTAAAAAAGATTATGAACCCTTAACATTTTTCCCTTAGTAAACTTGTTTAGTAACGTATTTGTAACCCATAGCTCCTTAGAAATCCGACTGCCTGCTTGAAGGACAATTTTATTTTAATTTTACCTTCTCGAAGGCCCTATGCTAAAGGTAGGCAAGTTAAGCCTTTTGTGGGGGTTGAGGAAAGGGTTACCTTTTTTTTCCACAGTGCAGTCATACACACCTAAAAATGTTCCAGAATTTTTGGTAGAAATTGTAAGAAAGTATTAAAACTTGAGAAATGAATTAACAAGCCACTTCTTTATACAGAGGCGGCATTCCACTGCTTTGAATGAATAGTACTTTATTCCTACAACGGCATAAATCGTGGGCTGAAATGTGGAATGAACGTGTGGCCGCGAAATCAATAAGAGTGTGTGTGTGCATGTGTACCCAGATTAGAACGAGTCTGTGCAAATAAGATTATAAGTCTGACCTAAACTCATAGAACCCTGAAATAGAAGAGTTTAAAATGAAATTCTGTCTTCAGCTCACACCAGTGAATTTAAGCATTTCTTCAAACTTCTCAAACAGATCATTTTTTCTATAGCATTAATAATTTCTACTACACAAAGAAAGAATGCTTGATATTTTAGCCTACATTCTTATTAACTTTTTGTTTTTAGAGCTGACCCGTAGATGTGTTAATTTTTTCCGTAGGAATTATTGAACAGGCACTGTGGAAAAATGAGACTACTTCTTTTGAAGTAATGTAGAAGTTATCATAGTGTTTCCTTTGTGTGAGTCACTGTTAGGTTTTTCATAGAAGAATTATCTTAATCCTCACAACACCCCTATGAGATTTTACAGATGCAGAAATAGAGGCACCGAATGTCTAAATAACTTGCCCAGGCCATGCTGCTAGTAAGTGCTAGAGCCCAGATTTAAGCCCTAGCAGTCTCGTTCCTGAGTGTGGTTTTTTTTTTTTTTTTTGAGACGGAGTCTAACTCGGTTTCCTAGGCTGGAGTGCAGTGGGGTGATCTCGGCTCACTGCAACCTCTGCCCCCCAGTTTCAAGTGGTTCTCCTGCCTCAGCCTCCTGAGTAGCTGGGATTATAGGCACACACCACCACTCCAGCCTAATTTTTGTATTTTTAGTAGAGATGGGGCTTCACCATATAGGCCAGGCTGGTCTTGAACTCCTGACCTTGTGATCCACATACCTCAGCCTCCCAAAGTGCTGAAATTACAGGTGTGAGCCACTGTACCTGGCCAAATGTGGTTTCTTAATCATTACATGGCAGCCTCGCCTCTCAGAGCATCACACGTAAACTCCTGTCACACTTGGAATGACATCTTGCTTCTATTCATTAAGATAAGGCCAGTCTGTTCTGTTTGTGCCACAAAGAGACTCAATGATAATTTTAGTTGTTTAAGGAAATACATGTTTGTTTCCCACTCATGTGGTCTGAGGGGAGCATCCCAGGTAAGCAGGCCTACAAGGCCTCAGGGTGGAGGCAGGGCTTTTGCTCACTTTCCACGGGAGAAAACCGATCCCTACCTTGGTCCCATGGTCACACCTACAGGAAGGATGGGAAAAGTCACCCAGCCATGGTGTTAGGGAAAAGGGGAGAGCATATTTTGATGGGCAACCATCAACCATGACCAAAAAGGAGAATATAATTATCTTGACAGAAACAACTTGTGGCCAATTGCAGTGGCTCACACCTATAATTCCTTTGGGAGGCCGAGGGGGTTGGATCGTTGGAGCCCAGGAGTTCGAGACCAGCCTGGGCAATATGGTAAAACTCTATCTCTTCAAAAAATACAAAAATTAGCTGGGTGTGGTGACACGAGCCTGTAGTCTCAGCTACTTGGGAAGCTGAGTTGGGAGGATGACTTGAGCCTGTGAGGTGGAGGTTGCAGTGAGCTGTGATCATACCACTGTACTCCAGCCTGAGTGACAGAGTCAGAACTGTCTAAAAAACAACAACAACAACAACAACAACAACACAACTTGTGCAACAAAAAATAATTAAAGAAAAGAAAAAAGTCTCTCTTAATTCCACTAGGCATTTGTTTTTCCTTTATGCTGCTCATCATCCACTCCCTTCCATTAGCCCTCTGATTTCCTTTTGGGGAATCACATCTCTCCCTGATAAGGGATGTCTTATGTGATTGAAAAGCAGGTCAAGTGCCTTCCATCAGCCCCAGGGGTGGGTGTGTGACCCAGGCTGGACCAATAGCAAGCCCCTTCCCAGGGATTTGAAATTTGAGGGGAATAAAAGCCCTGGAGTTTATTCACTCCTGGAGATGCACCTTGACCAGTAACTCTGTATGATCATGTTCCTAAGGTTTCTGTCTAGAAGCCTCTAGAACTGCCTTAGTGCTCACTGATTGATCGGTGTGGCTCCTCAGCCTTCAGTCCTCTGAGCTCTCAGTATCCTAACAAAACCCCGTTTGTTGGAGCTAGTCAGAATCGGTTCCTGTTGTTTGCCACTAATGATTTTTAACAGATATACTTGCTATCCGGAGGAAATCTCTGCCAAAGTTTGATGTGTTTTCCTTCCATTGTTTTCTAGTATATTTTTTCATAGTCAGTATTATATTGTTTATATTATTTTATACTCATTCTGAAAATATTTGTACATGGTGACTCTTGTTAATGTATAGTTTTTTAATTGCTAAGAGAGTAGATCTTAAATATTCTCACCACAAAAAATGATAAGCATGTGAGATGAGGATATGTTAATTAGCTTGACTTAATCATTTTACAATATAGTCATATATCAAAACATCATGTTGTATGCTGTAAACGTATACAATTTTTGTCAACTATACAAAGGAAAAGAAACAAAAAGTAGACATGAAAACAAAACCATAGAAATGAATATTCTTTTCGTTTCATAACAGTAGTTGTATAATATTAGATGGCATGAATGTTCCATATTTATCAAGTTAGTTAACAATTTTTTGTTTCATAAGCAAATTTTAAAAATTATTTAGAACCATAGGGCTATTTCATTTATCAAAGACCCTGTATATTATTTTGTTAAAATTTAATGTTATCTCAAAGTTTGTAACTATTTACAATTACTCTTTTATTCAAATACATGGAGTTTATATTATTTCCAATATACAGGCAATTCAGGCAGAATTATCAATATTTTGTTAGAAAATTCAAGGCCGTATGACTTTCCCTAGATAATATGGTCACAGAAACTTTGCAAAAAAAAAAAAAAAAAAAAAAAGTCAAGTCTTCAGAACACAGAGGATTTTAAGTGAAACTGCTCTGAATGACACTATCATTATGGATCCATGTCATTGTACATTTATTCAGACTCAGAATGTACGATACTGAGAGTGAACCCTAAATTATGGACTTTAGGTGATAATGATGTGTCAGTCTAGGTTTGTGTGTAAAAAAATGCACCACTCTTCTAGGGCATGTGGGTAATGGGGGAGGCCATGCATGTGTTGGGGATTAGAGGGTATATGGGAAATCTCTGTATCTTCCTCTCAATTTTGCTGTGATCCTAAAACTGCTCTAAAATAGTAAAGTGTTAAAAGAAATTCAGGTCTTTTGGTGCATTGGGTTTCATCTTGTTTACCAAAATACTTTCCAGAGCCACGCTGGGTGCCCCTTGCCTTGAGCAGCCAGCACACAGATTCTTATAGCTGTGCCTTCCAGAATGCACCCATCTCTTTAGAATGGAGGGTGGGCTGCACTGGCAAAGGGCTTGCCAAAGCTTAGTGCCTTGGACTTCTGCACGTGCCTGAACATGGGCAGTTATCCATAGTGTCAGAGGAAGACTTGGTGCTTATTTCTGATCTTCTGTAGTTTATTGCGTAAGGAGGAACACTGAGGCAGGTTAAACAGCAGCAGTCAGAGATGAGTAGATGGAAGCATGAGCAGGAGCAAGGTTGGAGCTCATGAGTCAGCCAGCCTCAATGAAGCCAGGGAGGTGAGATCAGGGGCAACAGCACTCTGGGAGGTGATGAGGGTGCATCTCTCTGCTCACGTGGGATGGTGGAGAGTCATCCATCACCAGCCAAAGAAGGGAATGCAGGACGACAAGGCACACGTGGTGCTCTGTCTTTCCTATTCCACTGTACCTGAAAGATCACGACACATGGACACAACACAGGGGATGCAACGTGTTTGCCCGTGAAACCCATAAGGCTGTGGAACTTAGAATATCTGAGAACAGATTTATATTTGCAGCTTGTATTGACTTCATTCCACCTTCATTGTATTTTGCGAATCCTTATATATTAGCCGAGAGTGCAACCGCAGGCAGAATAATAGCCTTCTAAAGATGTCTACTTCCTAACCCTTGTCATCTGTAATCTGTTATTATATGCAGCAAAAGGGACTTTGATGTGATGAAGGGAGGGACCTTGAGATGGAGAAATTATCCTGGGTTATCTGGGTGGGCCCAGTATAATCACAGACTTCTTGAAAGAATCGGACGGAGAAGGAGCGGTGGTGATGAAATCGGAGAACCAAAGTGATGCGGTATGAGAAAAGCTCAGCCAGCCATTGCTGGCTTTGAAGATAGATTTAGGAGCCACCAACCAAAGCTACTGGAAAAGGCAGGGATTTAAAATGGATTTTCTGGACACTGGAAAATGCAAAGAAATGGATTATCTTAGAGCCTGCAGAGGGAATGCAGCTCTGCTGAGCCCTAGAGTTTAGCCCAGTGAGATGCATTTTGGACATCCGACTGCCAGCATTTTAAGATAATACACTTCAGTTGTTTTAAGCTACCAGGTTTGGGGTAGTTTGTGGCAGCAGCCCTGGTAAACTGATACAAATGTGTTGCTGGACAGCGGTGGTCTTACTTTCCTGGATAACTCGTGCTCAGCTTATTGGATATTAAAAAATCAGCACGGAGGTTTTATACAAAATCTCCATTTTAGGGAGAATTTAGGCACAAATCTAACTGAGAGCCAGAAAATCCTAGTTTCAAAATGGGAGATGTGAGGCCTCCCCTCCTCGAAAGAGAGGGTAATATGTTAATGCTTCTAGTGATAGAAAAAAGTTTCCTACTCTTTAAAAATAGACTCTTTGGTTAAGCATGGAACTAGAGGTGAGAGCTTTATCTTCAAACCAGTTGTTTATATTTTCATTTGAATTTGGAACCAGGACTGTTTACGGATCATAATATAGCCACTTGGATTTTCCAGAGTGTTTTTAGAATTTTCTCATGCACAGCACCATCAAATGGCACAATGTATCATTAGACCTTATTATAAGCTTTTCAAATGAGGCATGTTTTCCAAAAATGAAGACCTAATGTGAGAGAAATTAACCATGACCTCTGTGTCCTTGTACCAGAAAGCAAACCTGTTGGCTGTGCCTTCCTCCTCATGCCTTCATCTCCTCTCTCAGTCCCAGCAACTTCCATTCCTTAGTGGATCGTATTATGAATTTCCGTTCATTTTTTTCCCTGTTGATAAAATGAGAACTAACACAGTCAACTCATCTTGAGGTTTATGGCAAACACTGATTTATTCTTTTTTCAGAATAGTACCTTGCATTTGAATAATGTGAAAGTGGTGTGACATTTTTCGTGATCTAAGTGATAATTATACTTTCTAAGGATCAGCACCTTCAGACTTTTTTGGGTTTTTATGATGGCCCACTTGTCTTTTATTAGCACATTAACAATATTAAACACACACACATGAAATTGTTTTTATTTATTTGGGTGTATACCCCAAATATAAGTTCCTTCAAATATAAGAACTTGAAAATAAAAGAAATCAGACTGATCTTAAATTTTAGCATCAATCTGTTGGGTCTTTGGGCCAGAGCCCAAAATAAGGTGAAGAGTTCCCAGGACAGAGGCTTGTGGGTAATCTGAGAAAATAAATTAGCATATACAAATATGCTAAATAATAGCCTTGCTCTATAGTGGAGATAACTGAAAAGGGAGAATCTTGAGACGCTGGAATTGCCTAGCTATTCTTTGTCTCTAGAATAGAGATTGGTGGCAGGAAGTAGTGACAGCTACAGAAATCCAAATATTCTAGTTGCTCTGAAAACATTTGGGAAACGGTTGTACTTGCTTCTTTTCTGGTTTTCTCAGCAGCATTCTGATATTTGCTGGGCTTTCCCTATTGCAGATCTTGCTACTTGGGGAGAATATGCTGGTTCCCAAGATGTTAATTCCCATTGCAAAAGAAGAGTTGGTGCTCTAGTCATGCCCAGCACTGTGGGCGTGGTTAATCTGAGTCTCTCTGAGTGATGACCCTGCCCTTGGTGAGTGTGCAAGGTCAGTGCCCAAACATGACTCTGGTCAATGCACCAGAGCTGTGAGGCCCCTGCAGGGTGGCCAGCTGGATTGAACTTGGTGGGCTGCATGCTCCCATCTGCTCTCGTCTCCAGTAACTACCCATTACCGTAGGTTGGGGAGACCTGCATTTACATCTTGGCTCAGAAACCTAATACGTATTTGACCTTGGGCACTTGAGTTGACTTTGCTGGGCCACTGTTTTTATATCTGTAGATGGAGGAGAACACTTACATTTTAGGGTACCTGGCAGAAAATAAGCATCCAAGAAATTATAATGATTATTTTAACTTTAATTAGCTAAAGGCATCTTAAGACCTCGCAAAAAGCTAATCGATTAATTCACTTATTTAAATAAAAAATACTGACTGAAGGTCTTTGTGTGCCATACACTATACTGTGTACATTTTAGGGGAGAAGGCAGCCAATGGGACAGGCAGGGGGGTCTCAAGGCACCAATTTCTTTTGTTTACTTCTTGGTTGTAATATTCTTTTTCTCATCTAATTAGGAAGAAAATAGATAAATAAATGCTTATTTTAAATGCGTTCAAAATGTAAGCAAAAGGTTTATATTGAACTTAAACCGGCATTAATTAATCAAGTTTAAATCACAGAAAAAAAATTCAATAGAAAAATTCCTTTTTTACTTGAGTTGAAGACTTACTATGTACTGGGAGCTGACATGGTAAATGTTTTACTGTAGCAACATTTTAGATTTGAATCTTTACATTGGCTACAGCAGGGAGTTTGTTTTTATAGCAATTAATTTTTCTTTTGAAATTAATATGAAAGGGATACATTTAATGATCCATAGAAATATTGACTTTATGTAAAGGAACAGCTAAAGCCAATTAGCATGTTTTAATTTGCATAGATAGTGCAGCTCATTAGGCATAAATGTGTTCTCAGTGCAATGCATGATATTTCTCAACTGTGTGATATGATTGAGAAGACTTTGGCGGTCTTTTCAAATTTAACTTTTTCAAAGACAGACAGAATTCTGTTGACTTCTTACAGCCTAGGTGTTTTGGGTAAAATATTTTTGTAGTTACAGATTTCAGAGTGAAAACAGTGATTTCAATGCTTTGTTGATCAAAATCCTTCTGTATATGGTGGGTGGAGTAGGCAGAGGGCTTGAAGTCTTGGCTGGGAGCTCCGGCTTGTTCCGCGGGCATGGAGATCAGTTTCACGGTCTCTGGGGTGTTGTTCACAGCAGGTTTGGGAAATGGTGGTGACAGGACTAGGACTCAAGAGGAAAATCTAGCAGATATCCCCTACTTGGTTCTTGGGTGCCAGCCTTGAATTGAGAAGCCAACGGGGAACATTTCAAGGTGACTTGAGTTCCAGCAGAAAAGGAGAGGGCAAGCTATACCATTTGGTCACTGATTCTTGGACCCCATGTTTATTGTTACCTAGTGTGGTCCAGGAAACAGTACTTGAAAACCCAGTGTGTGTTTTCTAGTCCATCCTGGCTGTGCAGCTCCAGTAGGAGATGAGATCTGAGGTCTCAGGGCCTCTGAACAGTGCTGCTCTTCCCACCTTGGCGGGCTCCCTTTGGGGCAGATGTGAGGCTCAGATTATTCATCCAGGGCTTTGTCGTGTTAAAACATACAACCAAAACCCTCCTCTGGGTGTTGCTTGGCTAGGACAGTCTTGCACATGAACCAGCAGCAGCAGAAGCGTCCAGATTGGGATGGAGGAAAGTTTTTTCCTTTTGGGCACAGAGAACAAGCAAGTGGATGGGAGGAAGAGGGGAGGGAAAGTGGAGAGAGAGAATCAGTGTGATGCATTCCCATGCCGTGCCTGGAACAGCCACTCTCCTTAGCCCAGTCCAGGGAAGGAGAACCACTGCTCAAAACTACACCCCAAGACATGTAATGCACAGTTCTACCAGGAAAGGTTGATTCTCTTGGATTGAACAGTGTCTCTCCAGGTAGGATAAATGTGATATTTTAGTGTGAAGTGTCCCAATTTAAATACTTTTAGCTAGAAGCCATTTCTCCCTCCTCCGAACTCACTTGAGCACCCCAGCTATGGTTCATGTGCTTGTCGTGGTCCATCAGGCTTCATGATTATTCCTCCAAGTTTCTTATCTCCCGCTGTTAGATGAGAACCATGTGTGGACTGGGATTGTGTCTTATTTATCTCTCCTATTATTAAGCACACTGCCTCCCTACATCACTGGGGATTGAGTTTGGCTGCCTGTAATGGAAAACCTAAAATGCTGGCATGAAATGTAGGGTTTTACTTCTCTTGTGCTAGGAGAAGCTCAGAGGCAGTGGCTCAGGACTGGTGCAGCAGCTCTTCCATGTCACCAGTGCCCTTTAGCTTTCTCTTCTGCTTTTCTTATCATTCTCAGATTTGCAGAATGGCTCTTGTACCTCTGTCATTACATCCACCTTCCAGGTAGTCCAAAGGGGAAAAGGTGAGGTCAAAAAGGAGCGCCCAGCCTAGTGTGCTCCTTTTATTTTTAATTTGTTTTCTTTATTGTTATTTATTATTTATACTTTAAGTTCTGGGGTTCATGTGCAGAACGTGCAGATTTTCTACATAGGTGTACAGGTACTATGGTGGTTTGCTGCATCCATCACCCCATCATCTACATTAGGTATTTCTTCTAATGCTATCCCTTCCCTAGCCTCCCACCCCGCTGCTATCCCTCCCCTAGCCCCTCACCACCTGACAGACCCTGGTGTGTGATGTTCCCCTCCCTGTGTCCGTGTGTTCTCATTGTTCAACACCCACTTACGAGTGAGAACATGCGGTGTTTGGCTTTCCGTTCTTGTGTCAATTTGCTGAGAATGGTTTCCAGCTTCATCCATGTTCCTGCAAAGGACATGAACTCATCCTTTTTTATGGCTGCATAGTATTCCATGGTGTATATGTGCCACATTTTCTTTATCCAAGCTGTCATTGATGACCATTTGGGTTAGTTCCAAGTCTTTGCTATTGTGAACAGTGCCGCGATAAACCTATGTACATATGTCTTCATAATAGAATGATTTATAACCCTGTGCTCCTTTTATTATTTTTGCAGTGCCAGGGTTGCAGTGCATGAGGCTAGCCCAGACCACAGTTACAGTGCCTGAGGCTAGCCAAGACTAGGGTTACAGTACAAGAAACTAAAAATAATCTCCAGCCTTTACAGCCCTAACTAGTGGGCTCCAGCTCACGTCTCACTGGCCAGAAGTATGCCATGTGACCATACTTAGCTTCAGGGAATCTGGGGGAGTGGGTGTTTTTTATTGTTTTTTTTTTTTGTTGTTGTTGTTGTTATAAGGGAGAATATATGGCTGCCTGGAGAAAAATTGGGGTTCTACTCATAAAGGAGAAAGGAGAATGTAGGCAGCTGGCATTGTGTGGCATCCTCCCACGTAGAATTGACTCAGACAAACACTTGCAGAATGAGAGGCTTTAAACGTGGACCTGAAGCTTTGTACCAAGAGGGGAAGACCAAGGTCTAGAATCCTAGTAAGAAACAACGTAGAGATTTTTTTGCTGGTATGTTCCCACTATCATCACACAACTATTTAGCTCCTGGCTTCCGTTGTCTTGTTTTTTCTGAAAAAATCTTAAAAGAAATGGGAGATTTCTAGATTAGGACCTTGGTGATGTTTAATATACTCAGGCTTAGGAAATTCCTGAGTTTTGGTTGGTCATAACAGAGGCAGATTGAAGAATGTGTGCCTACTTCCAGACCCACTCCTTATATAATGACAAATATCAGCATGTGAAGATCCTCTTGTCAACTTCGCATCACAGGGAGTACAGGGTGTCTGTTCCAGGCATGGGGAAGAATGAGTCTAGCTTTTTCCTACTCATTCTCATCCCACCTTCCAAAAAATGCATGCAATGTGGCAAGATAAAATATAAATCAGAAAGACAAATGAGTCCAAGAGAAAAAAACAGGTAGGAAGTGATGATTCGAGCCAGGGCTGAAGTATAAGTTGCTGTTTTGTATAGTGTATGTGTATATTGTATATGTGTGGCATAAGGTCCTGTGTGCTTCCTAGAAGTAGGATACAAATTTAGCTTTCAGGTTTTAGCAGTCAGCAGGTGGAGGGAAAGAATCTGTTACTCAGTTCACGGTGTCTACAAGACAAAGACAGATGGTTACTCAAAGGAAGCTTACGTCTTTACAACAGTGAGAGACCTTGCAGGGCATATGTTAATCGCCATATGTCAGGATATCTTAGGATGATGGAGAATTTGGTTACAGGAATCTAGATGAGAGAGGAAGTTCATTCCTGTGGTCTGAGAGGGCTTCATGGTGGTGGTGACCCTTGCAGAAGAGGCAAGGATAGAGTGGATGGAAATAAGTCCTGTTTGGCCAGAGCAGAGCTTTGTGTGTGGGGGGCAGTTTGGGAGCATTTAGAGACAGCTAAATAGTAAACAACTGCAAACTGGGTAATGTTTTGGGGCAAGGAAGTGACATGATCAAAGCCATGTTTTTAAAAAATGGCTAAGTGTTCATGATGGGAAAGCATTGAATATAATAATTATCAGTTCATATGAAACAGAAACAGTACATTGATGGCAAGAAAAAAGAAAAGAGAATGTGTTTTAGAAACACAGATTCACTTGCTGTGACCATGCGTTTTGTTGCCATAGCATAGGAATTGTGCAGATTCAGTCTCTGGCTTCTACTTTCTAAACAGGAAAATGGAGGAGAAATAGAAAGCCTGTGGCTAGGCTCAGTGGCTCATGCCTATAAACCCAGCCCTTTGGGAGGCTGAGGCGGACCGATCACTTGAGGTCAGGAGTTCAGGACCACCCTGGCCAACATGGTGTAATCCCATCTGTACTAAAAATACAAAAATTAGCTGGGTGTGGTGGTGGGCACCTGTAATGCCAGCTAATTGGGAGGATGAGGCAGGAGAGTCACTTGAACCTGGGAGGTGGAGGTTGCAGTGAGTTGAGATCGTGTCACTGCACTCCAGCCTGGGAGACAGAGTGAGACTCAGACAGAGTGAGACTCTGTCTCAAAAAGAAGGGATGTTATGCTTTGAAACTTTCAGGTATCATACAAAGGGACTCTGGGCCCCAAGGGGAAAGTCTGCCAAGGCCCCAGCTCATGATACCCAGTGATGTGATGACTTGATGACAGATGGTGGATGGGGTAGGGGTACTTGTAGGGCATCTTGGCCCATGGATCCTTGGTGCCTGCCTCGAAGGAGTGCCTGAGGCTAGCGTAGGCTATGTAAGCAGTGCCCAGAACTAGTCTAGACTAAGGTTGCAGTGCCTGAGGCTAGCCCAGACCACTGTTACAGTACTTGAGGCTAGCCAAGACTAGGGTTACATTGTAAGAAACTAAAAATAATCTCTAGCCTTGAAGAACGTAACCAACAGAAATAAGCTCTGGGTTCACAGTCACTGGACCACTAAGCTGGGGTGGTTGTTAAGCTGAGTCCCATTCAGGAACTCAGGGAACTGGGTCCTGGGAAGCAGAGACCTGAATAGGGTATGTTAGCTGTTTGATTCTATCTTAATCTCTAAACCATGCAAAGGGGCAGCATGAGGGAATTTTCAGAGTGGTGGGATCATTTGTTGTGGTACTGTGGTGGTGGATACATGACTCATTGCATTTGTCAAAACCCATATAGCTGAACATATGGAGTCTAAAGGCTTGGTAGTGAATTTCACTGCTTGGAAGGTTACTGGTCTACCGCCTCCCTAAGTAATCTCTTGGTGTAGCTATTATGTCTCTATACTCCACAGAAGATATTTTCCACAATCATAAGAAAAAGGTAATAGTTTACTGCGATGTAGGCTATGTCAGTGGTGACAAAGGAACTTGTTTTCACCTTGCCTCTGTCACACGAGGTTAATGATAATACATATACCTTTTAACTGGTGTGGCTTCACTAAGATGGAGAATGCATGAGCACTGTGTGTAGGACTCAGTAAAAGTTAATTCCATTCCTCCTCTCTGCCAAAAGTAACTATTTCTTAAAATGATAATTTTACAAGAAACTAACATCTGCATCGTGCTTATCATATGCATTATCTCATTTAGTTTTCACAACAATCCTGTGAATTAAGTATGAATTTTTGCCTCATTTATCTCCACCGAGGCTTAGAAGTTTAAATCATTTGCCTGGTGCCATGCAATGACGGAGTGGAGAACTGTGGCTCTATGTAGAATTGCAGACCCTTAGTCACATATAATTATAACTCTATTTGGATAACTTGCAGAAAAGGTTCAGTGCAATGGCGCAATCTCGGCTCACTGCAACCTCCACTTCCTGGGTTTAAGCAATTCTTCTGCCTCAGCCTCCTGAGTAGCTGGAATTATAGGTGCACACCACTGTATCCAGCTACTTTTTGCCTTTTTAGTAGAGATGGGATTTTGCCATATTGGCCAGGCTGGTCTCCAACTCCTGACTTCAGGTGATCTGCCCGCCCTGGCCTCCCAAAGTGCTGGGATTACAGTTATGAGCCACTGCCTGGCCAACTTTAATCTTCTATGCTATTTGTGTATTTGGACATTGGGGAAGTATAAGAAATTGCAAAAGGGAAATATAATTATTTTTTTGAGACAAAGTCTCATTCTATCACCCAGGCTGGAGTATGGTGGTACGATCTCAACTCACTGCAACTTCCGCCTCCCAGGTTCAAGCGATTCTTGTGCCTCACCCTCCTGAGTAGCTGGGATTATAGGCGTGTACTGCCATACCTGGCTAATTTTTGTATTTTTTTCTTTTTTTTTGTAGAGACAGGGTTTCACCATGTTAACTCGCATCTCTCTCTGTTGCCCAGGTTGGGAGTGCAGTGGCACCGTCTTGGCTCTCTGCAACCTCAGCCTCCGAGGTTCCAAAGATTCTCCTGCCTCAGCCTGCCAAGTAGCTGGAAGTATAGGCATGCACCACCACACCCAGATAATTTTTGTATTTTTAGTAGAGACAGGTTTTTGCCATGTTGGCCAGGCTGGTCTTGAATTCCTAGCATTAAGTGATCTGTCTGCTTCAGCCTCCAAAAGTGCTGGGATTACAGGCATGAGCCACTGTACCTGGCTGGACATACTAATTTTTTAAAAAAGGAAAGGTTTGTACTGTATTATCAAAGAAGAAATGGTTTTGGTTGAGATAAAAGATAACCATGTATAGAACAATTATATAATAGTAAGCCCAGATTGACTACAGAGGAAGATCTTATTTTCTATTAGGCAAGATAAAACTTTAATTTAGACATATATTCCCTACCGCACAGGATATGCCAAATACACAGAGAGAGGTACAGAGGTGGTGCTCTGAGCCTGGAGGAAGGGGAGTTGGCATATGGATGGGTAAATGAGGAGTGTTTTGAATGAATGCAAAATTCCTGAGATGGATTTTGATATTTGGAGATAAGAAGGAGGGTCATTCTTGGTGGAGGGGATTGGATGAAAAGGCAAAGAGGCATTTTGGTTTTTGGTTGGAGATGGAAAGGGCTAGACACAGCTTCATGCTTAACCATGCACTGAATAAAAGCAGGACAGACAGCAAGCTGACAACTGTGACTGCATGGGAGTGCTGTGGATGCAGGGCCTGGAATGTAGGGAGGGACAGGCCCCTGATGAAGGGAGAGATGAGGCACAAACGCTGACTTACCTGGGCAAGAAGCTACCAGACATCGGTAAGAAGAGTTCAGCTGAGGTAACTGGAGAATTGGTGAAGGCTGGCTGAGTTTGCACTGGTGACCCAGTGAGTGAAATCCCTGGGGGTTACAAATATGAGAAGGATCTTCACCCTCTTGAAGGATTTTTTCTTCAAGCATCTTACTGATCAGTCACAGAAACGATTAGGAGAGTGCGGACAAAGTCTTCCTAGTGGGGCAGAACTGAGGAAGGAAACAGAAAGGAACGGAAGCTGCCATGGTAAGGGCAAGAAACTCTGCCTAAACTTTTCCCCTGTGTCTCCTCTAGAGGACAAAAGATTTATTTTGGGAGAGGGGCAAGATTATAAGCTAGATTGGACTGGGTTAGAGGAGAGGGCAGGATTATTGAAGGATTGGCAGGATCACTGAAAATGCCATACCCTTGGTTTCTGGGGATACAATGCCTGCCTAAGACTGAGGCTTAATCAGAACAAGAGAACAACCTCCAACTCCATTCCCTATCACCAGGCTGACAAGCATGGAGTGACAAGTAATTTGCAGTAGATAGACTTTCTCTGAGACATTATGTAAAGGAAAGATTGAAGTCTGAGAGTGCAACAGTCCCTGGAAAACAGACTTGGCAATCAGTCCTTTCCCTGAACACAGGGTATCACTAGAAGAATATAAGCCTGTAGGTCACTGAGGGTAACCATAGAGACAACAAACCTCCAAGTCAGCCCACCTCCTAGTTAGATTAACTCAAACATTTATGCTAGAGACCAAGCATAACTTGCAGAAGGAAAGATGTGCCCATTTCCAGGCATTGAAATATTTACCCCCATCTTTACTCTCCCAAACTTTCAATACAAAAATTACTGGGCATGCAAAAAGGCAAGAAAAAAGAAATCATTCTACCATAAAGATACATGTACCTGAATGTTCACCACAGCGCTATTCACAATAGCAAAGACATGGAATCAACCCAGACGCCCATCAACAGTAGGCTAGATAAAGATAATGTGGTACATACACACCATGAAATACTATGCAGCCATAAAAATGAATGAGACTATGTCCTTTGCAGCAACACTGATGGAGTTAGAAGACATTATCCTAAGTAAACCAACACAGGAACATGAAAGCAAATCCTATAGGTTCTTACTTATAAGTGGGAGGTAAACATTGAGTACTGATATGGTTTGGCTATGTCCCCACCCAAATCTCATTTTGAATTGTACTCCCATAATTCCTACATGTTGTGGGAGGGACTCAGTGGGAAATAATTTGAATCATGGAGGCAGTTTTCACAATACTGTTCTCATGGTAGTGAATAAGCCTTACAAGATCTGACGGTTTTATCAGGGGTTTCTGCCTTTGTGTCTTCCTCATTTTCTCTTGCTGCTGCCATGTAAGAAGTGCCTTTCACCTCCCACCGTGATTCTGAGGCCTCCCCAGCCATGTGGAATTGTAAGTCCAATTAAACCTCTTTTTCTTCCCAGTCTCAGGTATGTGTTTATCAGCATCATAAAAACAGACTAAAGTACACATTAACACAAAGAAAAGAACAGCAACTACTGGGGCCTACTTGAGGGTAGAGGGTGGAAGGAGGGTATGGATTGAAAGCCTACTTATCAGGTATTATCCTTATTACCTGGGTGATGAAATAATCTGTATACTGAACCTCTGCAACACACAATTTGCATGTATAACAAGCCTAGAGATATACTCCTGAAACTGAAATAAAAGTTAAAAAAAAAAAAAAAAGAAACAAAAACTCCAGGAGACAAAGCAATAATCGGGACCAGACTCAGACATGTCACAGATGTTGGAACAATTTTATAGGGGCCTTAAAATGACTATGATTGATAAGCCAAAGGCTCTAATAGAAAAGTTGGGCAATGCACAAGAATGGATGAGTCAATAGAAATTACCCAAACTGAAACATAAAGAAGAAAATTTTTTTAAAAAGGGGAAAAACAGCAAGAACAAAACAAAACACTCAAGAGCTCTGGGGTAACACTAGTCTAACATGTACCTTATTGGAATTCCAGAAGGAGACTGGAGAGAGAGAATAGAGATGAGAAAAATATTTAAAGAAATGATGGCTGAGAAATTTCCCAAAGTAATAACAGACACCATGCTACAGATCCAAGAGGCTCAGGGGGTTACCAGGCAGGATAATCACAACAAAACAAAACACACCTGGGTGTGTTATACTCAAACAGTTGTAAACGAAAAAGAGAAAATTTTAATTCAGCCAGGGAAAAGGAATCTAAGTATAGGCTGCTTTTCAAAGAAAAAAAATGAGAGGGCTGGAGATGGGTTACACAGCAAACAACAAAAGTGTGAGATTATTGGAGCAAGAAATCAACAGGAGTGGGGGATAGTGGGATAAAGGTTTTAGGTGGCAGAATTAGCCTTTGAAAGGAGAAACAGCTCCTTCTTTTAAAAGACCAGATAAAACAAAAGAGGGTGAAGCTGGAGAGGGCTTTGGGTGCAGAGAGAAGGATGTGGAGGTAAATTCATTCTGAGTGCCATGCATCCTTTGAGTAAAGTAGGAAACGAGTCTTCACAGAGTCAGAGAAAGGCATTTCTTAAACGTGTTCTGCGGTTTCCTTTCACCACAGCTTGGCTTCTCTCTTTCTTTCTGTCCCCTCTTTATCTGGGGCTGCCATAGCAAAATACCACAAACTTCATAGCAACAAAAATGTATTGAAATGAATTTCAACTGAAATTCATGGTCTTGCAGATCTCGAGGCTAGATGTCTGGAATCAAGGTCTCCTCAGGGCAACATCCTCTCTGAAACCCATAGGGGGTCCTTCCTTGCCACTTTCTAGCTACTTGTGGTTTGCCAGCCATCTTTCGTGTTTCTTGGCTTGCAAGTGTAGCATTCCGGTGTCTGCCTTTGTTGTCACATGATGTTCTCTGTGTGTCTCTGTCTTCTCATAAGGTCTCCAGTCACATACAATTGGGGGCCCACCTGCTTTGGTATGGCCTCATCTTAACTAATTGCATCTGCAGCAACCCTATGTCCAAATAAGGATGCTTTCTGAGCTATTGTGGGTGAGGACTTTCACATATCTCTTTTAGCGGGGACACAATTCAACTCATAACACTTACTAAGTCTTCATCTCTCTACAAAATTTTCTTCTAGGGAAATGCAACTCATCATCTGAAGTACACTTGAGTCCCACCTCCTACCTGAAGGCTATTATGAATGGAATTCCGTCCTCTCTGCGCTGTCTGTCATGCTCTTCAAATAAGTTATATCTTGTATGTGGTTCGCTATTCCTGTCTGCCTAGTGTGGCTCACCATCCTGGGAGCAGAAGTCATTCAGCTGCTCTGTGTACCCTTCACAGAGTCCAGAGGCACTTCCTTGTGAGATGACTTAGGCTCTTGCAATGCAGTGAAAACCATTACAATCAGAGGAAATGGGGAGGGAGAGTAATTAGGCAAGCTTTCCTGAAAGAGACAAGAGAAAGCATTGGAAAGATGGGAGATAGAAAGAACATTCCGGGCTGTTTTTTTGAAAATAGTATTTTTCGTTTTGAGGGTCAGATTGTAACCATGCTTCCTTACAATGATGTTTTAGAATGTTCCACATGGGGTCTACCAGGAGTCTTAACATCAATCAGTTAAGGGGATTGGGTTCATGGTTTCCAATTGTACTTGAATATTTCTTGTCAGTCTTGGCCCTCTGCACATTTTTATATATTCCATCTCTGTTACCTGTCCATGCCTTTCGCTGCCTCAGTGAGATGCTCATATGTCTTTAGCAAGGCAACAGGAGCTGTCCATCCACGCTTTTTTGTTCTGTTGTGTTTTGGTGCTGTTTTGGCCAGGAAGACACTGCATTTTGAGAAATGCAGTGGTCAGCCCTTCTTTTTTGTGTTGGTGGTAGAGTGCAGAGACTTGGTGACCTTAAGGAAGAGCTTTGCAGGGATGACTTTAGGATGTGCTGAGTTTGGTACAAGCACAGCGAGCCCTATTTGGGCTTTTGGAGAACAAGCAGGGTGAATGTTTAGGAAGAGAGTACTCAGTGGCTAGACGTAGGCACCATGAATTTAAAAGGCTGCCATTAGGCTCAAGCCTGTAATCCCAGCACTTTGGGAGGCCGAGACGGGCGGATCACGAGGTCAAGAGATCGAGACCATCCTGGCCAACATGGTGAAACCCCGTCTCTACTAAAAGTACAAAAAATTAGCTGGGCATGGTGGTGC
>CAUYLZ010032077.1:0-27502 GCA_963573645.1 Pithecia hirsuta | reverse complement strand
TGGCCAGGATGGTCTCGATCTCTTGACCTCGTGATCTGCCCACCTCGGCCTCCCAAAGTGCTGGGATTACAGGCGTGAGCTACCACGCTCAGCGAGATCTGATGGTTTTATAAGGGGTTCTTTCCCCTTTTCTTCTCACTCGTCTCTCTCCTGTTGCCATGTGAAGAAGGTCCTTCACCTTCTGCCATGATTGTAAGTTTCCTGAGGCATCCCACAGCCATGTGGAACTGTGAGTGAATTAAAGTTCTTTCCTTTATAAATTATCCAGTCTTACAGTATTTTTATAGCAGTGTGAGAATGGACTAATATAGAATCCTTCTACTTATTAACTACATGCATTCGGGTGTCATTTACCTGTTGGAACCTTAGTTTTCTCATGTCTAAAAGGATGTAGTTAATTTCTGGCTGGATAGTTAGAATAAGCCACATTACACTGCAATAACAAACAAACCCTGAAACCTCAGGGACTTAAAAGAATAAAAATGGGATATTTTCTAAAATCAGGGCTTAATTTGGTTTCTAGGGGTGGTAGCTTTGCTGCAGTATGAGTTTTGAGCACTTCATCTTGAGATGCCTTTGTCTCTACAGAGGTCTCCACATTCATCACCAGAGGGGAACAAAGAGGGAAAGAGTGTGGGTGATCTTTTAGGGAGCAGGTGTAGAAATACATTAAATCTGTCCACATTCCACAGACCAGAATCAGTGTCATGGTTCCACCTAGATGTCAGGGGCTTAGAAATCGAGTCTTTGGTGTGCCCAGTAGGAAAATGAAGTGTGTTGGGATACACATGACAGTGTTCTGTGAGTCTCCAGGATTATTGTGGAAATAATTCAGGGCACAGTGTCTGAAATAATATATATGAAAGGACTTGGGCGAGGCAAGTCACTCCCGTTATGTTAGTTTCTTAAGACTGGAAATACACAGGGGCCAGCATATCAGGGGGCTTCGATTGTTCTCAACTAGAGAATTTATAATTTACTTCCTGGGTTGTGGGGTTAAAAACTTTTGAAGAGGGGCGTTGCTTGAATATAACCGTGCTTAAGGAAGATTGGACAATTGCCTATAGGGCTGGAGGATCATGAGGAAAACTGTAGACAACGGTCTTTTGTGGTTATTGAGGAAATATGGAGCATGGGTGAGAGCCAAAGCTGAGGTTCTGGAAAGGCAGGTAGGGAAGTAGGAACATGACGGTAGACTGAGATATTTTATTCGTCTTTATATCCACGATATCTTCTGCAGAAGCAGTTCCTTCATGTGCAGTAAATAAATGTTGCTGAATGAATCAATAACAACTTAATGAATGGATGAGGAAATGAATTCCGTTTTGCAGAACAGTTAATTTTGCATTTGACTTTCTCCCCATAGAGATAATAAATTCTTCGAGGTTGGGAATCATTTTTTTTTTCCATTATGAAAGGTCATGATATGGGGCTAATATGCACAAATAATTTAGGGCTCTGAGTGGCAGTGAGTCCTCATGCATGCAAATCGAGGAAGAGAAATTTGCAGCTGGGGATTATCCTGGCGGCACCAATACTAACAAACAGTGGAGGGGCAAAGCCCAAAGATACGGGGAAATCGAGTCATTGTGAGATAGGAAAAGAAAATTGACCTATGCAGTTTAAATCTTTTATTGATTTCAGCATAAATTTCTCACTCATCAGCATGACATTTTAAATAACAACGTATTCCTTTGTTAAAATCCAGGGGATTATATGAAATAAACACTACTTCATATGAGAAACTCAGAGTTGAAATAAATGAAAATTGTAAAACCCTATCCATGATTTTACCAAAGAGAAATTATAAAGATAAATTTGTTTGCTTTTCAACTTAGATGTAAAATCCATGTAAGCAGAATGTTATCTATGTTTGCTGTACTGTAGTGTTTCACTCTACATACGCCTCAGGGTTTTAGTAATTTACTTATTGCTTCTGATAAATCATTTAAACATTTCTTTTGTATTTTCTCTGTTTCTCTAATGAAATTTTTAGTCATCTGAATCAGCTGGATTGGTGGTAAAGAATTTCATAGAAATCAGCAAAAGTGCTCAAAATTGTACAATACAGTTATCAAATCAGTTAAATGGTGAAAAATTCATTTATTGATTTAATAAACATTGACTGAATGCCTTCTACATGATAACATGGTGGTGGTATGGGGATTCAATAGTGACGTAGCAATGGATTAGAATCCTTTTTTTTCCCAAAACAGTGGAGAGCCAACACATTGACTCTCTGTCATTTAACAGGCTGAAGCAGGTGATGACAAAAATCTTCCAAATATTTTTGGCCAGTGGAGCTTTTCAGTCAATCCTCCCTTCAACTTCAAGGAAACAATATTTGCTTTTTATTTTAGTGTATGCTTGTAACAATAATTAAGCCATTGTTTCAGCTATAAAACAGCCAACAATCAAAGGACTATCAACTTTGCCTTGCTTGGCTACCTAATTCTTTTTGTTTTAGAGTTAAGAAAAACTTGCCTAGGTGTTTTATATATATATACACACACTAATGCAGGTGTAATACATATATTATTACATATAATATATATCTTTCCATATTAAAATATGTGTGTAATACTGTATTTTCAATGACCTAGAGTGCAGTAGGACTCTGAGTGCATTCTTCAGCAAAGTAAATAATGTTTGAATTATATAGGGAAAACCTCCAAACTTGTGTGTTCTATTGTACTACATATAAAGTACTATATACACACACACACACACACACACACACACACTATAGTACTATATATGCTATATATAGTACAATACATATATACTATAGAACTATATATACCATACATAGTACTATTTATGTTTATAGTATTTTATATGGTATTTATATATAGTTATATATATATATATATATAGATAGATAGATATATATATTTCAGTATTATGTAAATAATCCTTACAACAATTTAGTCAACTAGAGGTTAGGTGTATGAGTTATGTGCTCCTGTGCAATTAATGGAATAATTTATTATTTTGCAGGTCATTGGAGCAGAGAACATTTAAATGCATGTAAGCCTCCATAGAATTTCACTTTCTCTAGGTAAAGAAGGCTAGGATCACAGAATCCTAATCAAGTAGTTATATTTTCAAAGCAAATCCAGCAAAAGATTAATTTTACTCAGTTGTAATTTTATTTGTTTGCTTATAATAATGCTATAGTGATTTTTAAATGATTAGATAGACATTACTCCTATCAGGAGGAGCAGAGCAGTGATTCTGGGAAATGGTAATCAGGGTTCCTCAAACAAAGGATATCTGATCAGATTAGCTGGGGCTGGCTACACTGTATGCTACAGTTCCCATTTAGTGATTCAAAATATTTATTGACATATTAAAGTATCCAGAAGGGCTTCAGTAAAAAAAGTATCGAACTTTGCTTGCCTTTAACAAACTAACTTAATTGTGCAAGGAAAGTCTATTTTTCATGGCACACTGATAAATGCTACATTACAAGGAAAACTACAAAGCTTTTCTTTGACACCAGTTTGGGAAGCACTGCATTAGCTAATTTAGACTATGCTTAATGCTGTTAAAAATTTTAACTCAAAATGAACCCTAAGGCTAAATCGAATACATCGGTTTAGTTTCACAGCTATCTGCAAAAATCTTTGACGATGATCTGGCCATCCTGTTCTACGTGAATTTTCCTAAATGTGTCATGAGGTGATGCCTTCATTCCCTGCTATGTGCTTTTCTCTTTGTCTTCTAGAATGTCCTTACGGTTAACTTACACAAAGCCTGTATGTCTTAGCTCAAGTGAGACCGATGAAATAGTTCCCTGACCTCCTCTAAATGTCAAGAACTGTGTTATTTTACCCTACTTTTGAGCGAACACTTAAGCCTGCCACTGATTCATGGATGCTGATAGAAGACACAACACTCCTGAGTATAAGATTCAAAGGACTTCTTTCCGCCCTGCATACCAAGTGGCATGCAATGCATGCTTGTGTCAGTTCCCTTTGTCTCTCAAGAAGTCCCATGGGGCCATATAGAGGACCCTGGATGTTTTATTTATTTATTTTTATTTTAATTTTTAAAATTTTACTTCAAGTTACGGGATACATGTGCTGAACGTGCAGGTTTGTTACATAGGTATACATGTACCATGGTGGTTTGCTGCACCTATCAACCCGTCATCTAGGTATTAAGCCCCACATGCATTAGGTGTTTGTCCTAATGCTCTCCCTCCCCTTCTACCCGGCCACCAACAAGCCCTAGTGTGTGATGTTCCCCTCCCTGTGTTCATGTATTCTTATTGTTCGGCTGCCACTTAGGAGTGAGAACATGTGGTGTTTGGTTTTCTGTTCCTGTGTTAGTTTGCTAAGGATGATGGTTTCCAGCCTAATCCATGTCCCTGTAAAGGATGTGAACTCATTTGGGGCCCTAGATGTCACAGGTGTATTTGAGGAACCCTCAGCTTAGGAACTCTAATATTTGGTAATAAATGGGCTGCAAACAAACCTACCTAAGTTTTGTGTAGGAGGGAGACATTGTCTTTTTTTTTTTTTGAGACAGAGTTTTGCTCTTGTCACCCAGGCTGGAGTGCAATGGTGGGATCTTAGCTCACTGCAACCTCTGCCTCCTGGGTTCAAGTGATTCTCCTGCCTCAGCCTCCCAAGTAGCTGGGATTATAGGTACCAACCACCATGCCTTGCTGATTTTTGTATTTTTTTTTTTTTCAGTAAAGATGGGATTTCACCATGTTGGCCAGGCTGATCTGGAGCTTCTGACCTCAGGTGATCCACCGCCTCAGCCTCCCAAAGTGCTGGGATTAAAAGCATGAGCCACTGCGCCCTTCCTGGAGGCATTATATTTATTGCACTGTACAACATTCTTCCCTCTGCTCCAGAAGAAGACACTGTTTCTGTCTTTCAACTGTTCATGTACATTTTTGAAAAGAGAAAAAAGGCTGTCCATGCCTCTGCTCAGAAGATGCACAAAAATAAGAAAGTCCCATAGAGAATTGTCTCTGAAGACTAAAATCTGAGTCGCCAATTTGTGCTGTTACTTGAATGACCCCAGCCACCAGTACAATCCCACAATTTTGGTCCTTCCTGAATGACTCTAAATGCTGCTTTTCTGGTGGGGATGTGCTTTTCTTTCTGCTTTTTATTGCAGCCAGCTGAATACCAGACAGAGTAGGCAGAGCCGGCAAAGTTGATGAGATACAAGGTGGTGTCTTTACATGTTTTCTGGAGCAGTCTTCAAGTGCATTGCCCCAGTTACCTTAGGAGAAAGGAGAGAAGAATGGAATAAGCAGCCTTTCACTAAAAGGCTCAAATGGCTTTTGTGATTCAGGGAGGAAAACTTCCTTTCTTACAGAAGCACCAGCACCACACCAGTGTGGTTGGAGGGAGCAGGACTCAGTGGCCTGCGACTGTTAAGGCCGGGAGAGACTATGCTAGTCGGAGGGCTGGCAGCCACACCGGAGTGTCGAGGAAGGTGGTGACAACCAACTGTTGCATCAGGGACAAAGCAGGGTCTGGCAGGCAGCCACAACACCGCTCAGCAGAGATGGGAAGACTGTAGACCATGCAGCTTCTATTTGGGAGTTTTCTGGTCACAAAAATGGGAAGAGGAAGAGGAAACAGCATGTGGGAAGGAACAGAGATGGATTATACATTGGGGGAACCCAAGTCAATCAACCAATAAATAATATGTAAGTGAATGAATGCACAAATGCATAAATACACATTTTGCAGGAAGAGTTGGGGTATGGGAGAAGGGGTGGATTAGCGGATAAGATTAGGCAAGCAACTAGCTGGACTATAGGTAGCGAGAGGCTCCTAACTTAGGTGCTTCTCAAAGGGCAGTTCTCAGTTCAGTGGCTGTTTGTCAGGGGTCCATGAAGAGATGAATGGAGAAATCGGGACTGCATGTTTAGAAACTTTTGCTTTGATTCAACAGACTCTCCTTTGTTTGTTTGAGATAGAGTCTTGCTCTGTTACCTAGGCTGGAGTGCAGTGGCACAATCTTGGCTCACTGTAACCTCTACCTCTTGGGTTCAAGCAATTCTCCTGCCTCAGCCTCTTGAGTAGCGGGGATTACAGGCCTGTACCATCATGCTTGGCTAATTTTTGCATTTTTAGTAGGACAGGGTTTCGCCACATTGGCCAGGTTGGTCTTGAACTCCTGACCTCAAGTGATCTGTCCGCCTTGGCCTCCCAAAGTACTGGGATTACAGGCGTGAGTCACCACGTCCCATCAGCAATTTGACAGACTTTTTATGTCCATGGCATGTGACAATTAAAATTTGGGGCTTGTATTTTGTATGTGTTTGGGTTTCTTTGTATTAAATTTTTCCAATAAATAATTTTTACTGTTTTACATAAGTATGTTCTGTTACCAAAACTTGATTAGGAAACAAATTGATCTTCAGTCCAAATAGTCTGAGAAGATAGCAATAGATGAAGAGATTTCAGAAGGAAAGTGCTATCCTGGGCTTGTCCACTCGCACTGGTTTCCCTGGTGCCTAGGGGGAGGATGGTTTGGAAGAGGTGACACCAGGCACTGGATTTAAGTTACAAGATGATGAATGGCACTCACAGCTGAGAGAAATGATGAGAGCCCTAACTGAGGTAGCAGCGAGCAGAGATGGAGAGAGAAGGACTCAGGGGCAGCAGTAGTAGCTAACTGTATCAAAGCACAGAGTAGGTAGCTGGCACAGTCTAAGCTTTTCCTGTAACTGATATTATCACTCCCATTTTACAGATGAGGAAACCGAAACAGAGAAACTAAGTCACTCGTCCAGTGTCAATCACTGAGTCAGCGGTGGTAATGAAACTTGCCGCCAGGTATTTCTATTAGTAAGACTCCGTGGTGAATTATTTGAGTGAAGCAGACAAGAACAGTGTCAAGGGGAACTCTCAGGGTCATGTCCTGATGCCGCTGGTTGTTGGTGCTGACAGGGGACAGACACGGAAGATGGAGGAAGAAGTATAGCTTTGGCGAGAGACTCAAAAGGTGATGAGTTCATCCCTGATACTTAATGGTTGTTGAATAAAATTGCAGAAATGCAATTAACTGGTTTTGATTATTGAGACTTTTAAAAAGTAAAAAGATATATAGAGGACTATTATTTGATAGGCACTTTGTTAAGTGCTTCAGTGTAATTCTTTACCATAACCCATTAGGTGGGCAGGTTGAATACAAATGGGCAAAGGAAAAGGAAAATGTGAAAATGACCTAGTGTTTACATCAGCCTGGATGAGTGACAGCATGTCAATAAAGAAATTCAAAAAGGAGAGTAGGTTTCTAGGTAATGGGTGGAGAATACAAAAAAAAAATTGTCGAATGCCTACTGTGTGTTAAGGGTTGACAGTACACTATCTTGTTTAATCACCGTAATACCTCTATCAAATATTTATTATTATTTTTGTTGAGAATAGAAGGAAGCCATTCTCAGAGATTTAAGTAGCTTAAACCAAAATCTCACAATAAGTAGAATTCAAACTCAGAGCTGATTGGAAGCCTCGTTCTATTCATTATGGTGTGTTGGCTATAGTGTGATGAATTTCATACAAGTGAAATTTGAAATTCAGGTAGGACACCATGAAGAGATGTCTAGAAGACAGTTTAAGAAGGATGAGAAGGCAGAGTCAGAAATAAAGATTTGGGAGTGTGGCGGCTTGATTGCTGTAATGGCCCCACTATTGATGCAGTTTGATGGGGCCTTCCTGCATTGACCCAGGGCTTGTCTGTGTGGCTTGCTTTGCAGTGGGACAGCAGCACCTGTGAGGAGAGTGGAGGCTTGCAATGTCAAAGATGTGCATTGATTTTACTATCTATGTGCTTTCAGAACCTTGTGCAGCCAGGGGCACAAACCCAGCCTAGGTGGGTAGATGATAGCAGATATACAGCCTAGTTGCCTCTGTGGTCTCAGCTGACAGCCAGGCAACCCCCAGAAGCAAGGGTTCCCCGTGGGACTGGCAACTCCCTGCAAACACATGAGTAAGCCCAGCCCAGCCTACCAGAAGAATTGCACAGCTGATCCCATTCAATGTTTCTGACCCATAGAATTCTGAGCTAAATAGGTGGTTGTTACTTTAAGCCACCAGGTTTTTGGGTGATTTGTTATGAAGCAATAAGTCATTGATGCAGAAAGCCATTGCATTAATGGAGTAGTTGCAGGCTTTGCAGATTTGAGAGTGAATGAAATCACCAAAGAAGACAAGTATTGAGATTTGAATGATTTATTTTATTGATTTCTTTTATATAATTTTATTTATTTTTAAAACAATTGCCAACTCAGAAAAGTTGCAAGGACAGTACAAAGAACCGCTTCTTCTCCTTCCTTTCCTCCTTTCCCTCTTCCTCTTCCTCCTCTTTTTTCTCTCTGAATCATTTAATGCCCATGATTTCCAAATACAACTATCAGAGTTGAGAAATTAACACTGATGCCTTACTAACATCTGATATTCAGGTCCCACTCAAGCTCACCTGTTGGCCCACTAGAGAAAAAATGCTAGAGAAAAAATGATCCAATTCAAAATTATATCTTGCTTTGAGTTGTGTCTTGTCTCAATGTTCTCCTTCATTCTGGGATCATTTTATAACCTTGAAGAGACTTACTAAATCAGTAGCAGCATTTTGAATAGTAATATCCAAAACAAATGCCAATAATATTTCCTAGGCCCTAAAGAAGAGCTACACCACAGTCTTATTGTTTATCAGAAGGAATTCAAATATTGCGCAGAGCCCAATTACAGGGAAAAATGATTTTAGGTTTATTATCTGCATGCCACCCCCTGTCTACTCTCCAGCGAGCTACATATTTAGTGAAAGGTCATCTTGCATTCCCCCCAGTGACCCCAGAGAGATCCCACCTTTGATCTGGGATTTTCCCATTTCTCCCTCCACCATCGGTACACACAGATGGAAAAGAACGCTGGTGTGTCAGTGATGGGTGGAAAGCTCAGCTATTTTGCCAGGTGGGTTTAGAAAACAATCTTCAGATTTCAGGAAATGGTGATTTTTTTTTTTTTTTGTAAATACTTCTTGAAGTAAATAATTTCCAGAAATGGAGGTGGGAGAATGGCATTGATAAGGGAAGTGGGAAGTATTTTTCGCTTTAAGTTTTGGGGGCAGTTATCGCCTCTGGCCTTTGTCCCATGTCCTGCCTGAATGGCTATTGCCTTATTGACTCTGCTGGTATAATCTGTCTGTATTTTTAGGTACCTCATTAAACATTTTTGGGCTGCTGACATCCCCTGTCAATATATAACAAGACTTTTATTATTAAATATTTAGTAATGTTTTAGCAGACTGTCTCATCATCTGATCAAGGAACAAGTGCAAGGATAGGAAGAATGTGCTGGGAATAAGACGGTCTACATGAATCTTTGTGCTTCTTCAGAAATTATCAGCTGATTTTAGCAGGCACTATGGGACTTATCACCTGGAGGGAGCTCTGTGTGCTAAAAAGGAATGAATAGAGTGAGTATGAGTGTGTGTGTGTGTGTGTGTGTGTGTGTGAGAGAGAGAGAGAGAGAGACAGAGAGACAGAGAGAGAGAGAGAGAGAGAGAGAGAGGTTTGTTTGTTGGTTCGTATTTTACCAATAGCGTTTAATGATGGCACTTCACTGTGCTTGTTATGTTCTTACGATCACTCCAAATTTCTTTTCATTTTCACTTCTTTGTTCCCCTTCTCTCATTTTAAATTAAAATAAGTGAGAGAATTTGAGATAGTTCATTTACAGGCAGTGTCTACATCTTGAAACATAGCCCACTCTTCTTTGTGTATTTAATGGTTATGTTTCGATAATTCCATTCAGGAATGTTTGAGGCAAAGGTAGAAATTCACTGTGTGTTTGGTCAGAGGCTCAACACAGTCTTCAGTCTTCTTCAATATCTTCTAACTGCAGTCACTTTCCGCTAATGGTGACTCACAGAAAACCAATAACATCCCCAATAAAAGGGTTAATGATATTTGATTCTCCTCTGGGGCCCTTAGATTCTGCTGAGTCTCTTCTCAGATCTGGGGAAATATGCTCAGTGATGAGGTCAAGGCAGAGTATCCTGCTGCTGATGGACTCACTCTATCTCCGCCTGGGGAGGATGGCCAGGGCGGTGGCTCCTTCCAGAAATCATCTGAGAGTCAGTTTTAATCTATTCCTATCAAACTAGGATATGACCAAAGGCAGGATGTCCTGGTCAAGAAAGCCCAGTGAATAACAAAATCCAGCTTGCAATTGTTTGAGGATGCCAGACATCGTCAAGGCTGAGCTCATGGGGAGATTGCCCCTTTTGTGTTAAAAGTGGGTGTGGGACAGGGTAAATTAAAGTCAGCTGAAGAGACAGTGCAGAAATTCTTTCTCACCTTCACAGGTAAGATGCCTCCCTCCACCCTCTAACAAAAAGGGCAATAACTGAACAAAAAAAGAGCCGTGTCAAGGCCTGGTGCAGTGGTTCATGCCTGTAATCCCAGCACATTGGGAGGCTGAGGTGGGCGGATCACCTGAGATCGGGGGTTCAAGACCAGCCTGACCAAAATGGAGAAATCTTGTCTCTCCTAAAAACACAAAATTAGCCCAGCGTGGTGGTGCATGCCTGTAATCCCAGCTACTTGGGAGGCTGAGTCAGGAGAATTGCTTGAACCCAGGAGGTGAAGATTGCAGTGAGCCGAGATCGCACCATTGGACTCCAGCCTGGACAACAAGAGTGAGACTCCGTCTCCAAAAAACAAAAAACAAACAACAACAACAACAACAACAACAATAAAGAACTGTGTCTTTCTAATTGGTTTTGAGAATAAACAAAACATAATTTACTCATGACTTTTCCCTGTTTCTAACTGTTGTAGAGCAATATTTCTCAGACTTTAATGTGCACCAATCTACCTGGGGACCTGGCTAAACTGCAGCTTTTTACCCCAATAAATCTGAGAGGAGGCCCAAGGTCCTGCATTTCTAACAAGCTCCCGGGTGACGTCGATGCCATGAACCGCACTTGAAGTAGGAGCAGCTACTGTAGGCATCCTCCAAGGGTGATCCCTGGACCAGAAGCATCACATCAGCATCATAGATAGTTTTCCAACATAAAAGAAACTTGTTAGAAAGGCAAATTTCTGGGTCCCAGCCCAGGATCATTATAACAGGTGGAATGGCTCCTCAAAGATGTTCACTCCTGAATCCCTGGATTCTGTGACTACAACACATGCAACAGGAACTTGGCAGAAAATTAAAGTTTCTAAACTTTTAAGACAGAAGGACTATTTCTGACTATTCCATGGGCCCAATCTAATTCCAGTAAATCCTTCAAAGTGGATAGCTTTCCTTGGCTGGTGTCGGAGAGGTGCAGCAGAAGTGTCAAGAAAATTCAAAGTGTGAGTGGAACCGCCCTTGTTGGATGGGCCACAGAGAGCGCGTGAGAAGGAATGCAGACGGCTTCCAGCCTCCAGCCTTTGACTAGCAGCCAGCAAAAACAAGTCAGATA
This sequence comes from Pithecia hirsuta, assembly GCA_963573645.1. Classification (NCBI taxonomy): domain Eukaryota; kingdom Metazoa; phylum Chordata; class Mammalia; order Primates; family Pitheciidae; genus Pithecia; species Pithecia hirsuta. The sequence continues at coordinate 16,048 of CAUYLZ010032077.1, read as the reverse complement.
GCTGCAAGGAACCGAATTCAGGCAACGACCTGAATGACCTTGTAAGCAAGTTCCTCTCCAGGGCCTTCAGAATGGAACACAGGCCTCGCCGGATGTAGTGGCTCACGCCTGTAATCTAGGACTTTGTGAGGCTGAGGTGGGAAAATTGATTGAAGCCAGGAGTTTAAGACCAGCCTGGGCACATGGCAAAACCCATGTCTAGAAAATACATAAAAATTAGCCAGGCTTCGGGGTGCCCACCTGTAGTCCAAGCTACTAGGGAGGCTGAGGTGGGAGGACTGCTGGAGCCCAGGAGTTCGAGGTTACAGTGAGCTATGATTGTGTTTCTGTACTCCAGCCTGGGCAACAGAGTGAGGAGGTCTTTTCTCTATTGAAGAGTAATAATAAAGAATAGAGCACAAGGCCAGGTGCGGTGGTTCACGCTTGTAATCCCAGCATTTTGGGAGGCTGAGATGGGAGGATTGCTTGAATCCAGGAGTTCAAGACCAGCATGAGCAACATAGCGAAACCTTTCTTCTACAAAAAAATACAAAAATTAGTGTGACATGGTGGCATGTACCTGTAGTCGCAGCTACTTGGGAGATGAAGTGGGAGGATCTCTGGACCCTGGGGGGTTAAGGCTCCAGTGAGCTGTGATGGTGTCACTACACTCCAGCTGGGGCAACAGAGTGAGACCCTGTATCAAAAAAAAAAAAAAAAAAATGGAACCCAGACCTGCTGACATCTTAATTTCTGCCTTGTGAGACTCCGTGCAGAGCATCCAGATGAGTTGTGCTGTACCTGAACTTCTGACCTACAGATCTGGGAGATAACACATTTATGTGTTTTTAAGCCACTAACTTTATGGTAATTAGTTGCAGCAGCAATAGGAAACTAATATTCTGCCTGATGAGAAACTCGGAGTGCAGGGCTCAGCAATCTGTTTTAATAAGCTCCACAGTTCATTCCCATGCATTCTGTAGAAACATCATGCTCTACAGTCCAACATCAATGAGGTGCCGCCGCTTAATAGCTGTTGTTTTTGTAGTACTGGCCAATCTTCCTAACATCCTTAATCTTGAGTCTTTTTCATGTATAACATGGGATTAATAAAACAAAGGGTTAGCAACGAATCTTCAGTCAGAATCTCTGTTAGAAAATTTTAACAGTTCTTATTACAGCAGGCCCTCCAATGTTACCTTCTTTTCTTCCTTCCAAGCTTCACCTTCATGGACACACTAAATATTAACAGTATTGATGATTCTGATGTCAGTTTTCCGAGGATTAGGGCTTGCAACTTGACCTTAATGCTCATTGTGTAAATATGAGCTGGAAAGGGAAACAGGTCTAATTTATAAGTAATTGCCCTGCTCAGCTTAATTGCTACTCTTCAAAGAGAGAACAATGAGTATGTTGTCCTTTGCTTTTAGAAAAACATTCAGCACTATTCAAATCTGGATACAGAACATGTGGTTCTAAATGTGACCTTTTAATCATAGCAAGAATATAAGCTGGTTCTTTACAGTGGGACCACAGCAGCTAAGAGATATTTATATTCTGCACATTCTTAAGAGTGCAATGTACTAATTTGCTTGTTTACCGGAGTGCTCTAATAAACATTAATTTTTAAAATTTCAAGTGCATTGTTTTTTCATTTATGTCCATCTCTGAGCTAAAAATATTTACTTATTCTCTCTTCTTCAACCACTCTGCAGGGTGCACTGTTTCCTCGGATGATTATGTATTCTTCTCCTCCATGATCTGTACAGCCTTTCCTTTCTGACCATCAGTCACTGTGGGATGAAACTGTTGATCAGGTTTATTTTGCAAATGATGCAGTTTGTAAAGTCCCAGGTTCATAGTCATTTTCTGTTGCTGTCTAGACCATGCTAAAACTCTCAATCAACACTTCCAGATTAATTTTTCCCCCTGAGAAATAAAAAAAAAAAGAAATTAAGAGTTAAATTAGGCTTCCTGGCTTATGTATTTATTAATCAATCAACCTTCCACATAATACTAAATTAATGCTTATGGTACAGTATCTGCATACGGATTTCTGTGTCTGCCAGTTCTAAACTAGTGTGGCGCTGAAGCGAGATTCTATCTGCTGTGAACATTTTTATAATGAGCTGCAGCCTTAGAAACATTGAAACCCATTTAAAAAGTGACCTGAATAATCTCTCAGAGAAAATTAAATGGGTGAAAGATCATGAATAAGAAGTAAATATATATTTAAATAGCATCAGGATGGCATCTATTCTTTACTGTGCAGGCCTTGCTTTTACTAGCGTAAAACTGTAGGTAATTCAGAAAGGAATTGTTCGGGTGCAGGGGGTGTTCTAGGACTTACAGATGCTCTTTATTCAGATATACATACAGTGCGAATCTCCCATGTCCGATCACATTTCTTCTTAGAATGTGTATTAAATGTTCTTGGTGTCCAGAGAACTATACTATATCTTTTTATGTCTAACAAGGTTTGCTTTTCTCCAACAATAGGCTATAGAATAGAGGTTAGTCGCCTAGAGTGTGGTCCTGGGAATCTCTCAGATTCCATCACTTCTGAGCCAGAATCTGCTTTTAAAATCCTAGACAATTTATATGTTCATTGAAGTGGAAGAATCGCTGGAGTAAAAACTTCCTGGGAGGTGGGGATGTGTGGACTATGGGGGATGTGAAGAATAGAGGTGGCGAGAGACCATATTGAATAGAAATGTGCTTCCTCTCTGGTCACCACTGAGTGGAGAAGGGTTGGGGAGGCATTGCTTGCTCTCCCTTCCTTTTTATCCTGGTGTTTGGTAGAATGCACGTGTTAAAAGGCTGAGTAGACTTGAGGGCATAGTTTATGATGATGCACTGACAGTCTGTATGGCTTGCACTCTCTAATACAGTGTCTTCCAATTTTTACTGTAACCTTGAATGAGAGGCAGTGTAGGGTAATGGAAAACTCAAGGATTTTAACTCTAACTCTGATAATGTGTCAACAGTTTATGAAAATAGGCAAAATAGCCATGCCCATCGCAGATGGATTACATGAGATAATGCTTAGGAAGCTCAAACTTCAGTGACCAGAGCAAAGTAGTTATCTACAAAGTGTGTCTTTGCTTTTTTTTCCCTTCTGATTATTCACTGGTTCATCCATCTGCCCCTGTCATACCTATTGCTGTTTAGATATAAATATAGTGCATCTATCTGTCTGTCTACCTATCTATCTATCTGTCTGTCTGTCTGTCTGTCTATCTATTTCCACATTGCTGTGAACAAATACCTGAGATTGGGTAATTTATAAGGAAAAGAAAAGAAGTTTAATCGGCTCAAGGTTCTGTAGGTTGTGCAGGAAGCATGGCAGCATCTGCTTCTGGGGAGGCCTCAGGAAACTTACAGTCATAGTGGAAGGCAAAGGGGAATCAGGCAGTTCTTACATGGCAGGGACAGGAGGAAGTGGGGCAGGGAGATTCCGCACACTTTTAAACAACTAGATCTCATGACAACTCACTATCACAAGAACAGGACTCACGGGAAATCTGCCTCCATTGTCCACTCACCTTCCACCAGGCCCTACCTCCAACCCTGGAGCTTACAATTTGACATAAGATTTGGATGGGGACACAGATCCAAACCATATCAATCAGTCAGTCAATCCATCCATCCATCCATCTATCCATCAACCCATCCATCCATCCATGTACCTATTTATCTACTACCTACCCAACTACCTACCTACCAACCTACCAACCTACCTACCTACCTACCTACCAACCTCCCTACCTACCAACTTATCTACCTTCCTACCTACCTACCAACCAACCTACCTACCAACTTATCTACCTACCTACCTACCTACATACCAACCTACCTACCTAACTACCTATCAACTTATCTACCTGCCTACCTACCTACCGACCTAATAGATTTTTCTTTCTTCCTACCTTGTTTTTTTGTCCTCTGATATCAGTAATGATTTTCTGTTTTCCCATCAGGCATGTCACTACCAGTGTCTCCATTCACTCCCTTTTCCACCTACTCCAGTGAAGACATTGAGGCAAGTCAGAGAGCTTGGAAAAAAGTGTTCCAAACAGGTGAACTTGCAAGGTATTGAATGCTTTGGGGTTAATATCATGTGTACCTTATGTCCAGCTTCGTGGGCTTCTATCCTTTACCCTCCTAAAAGATGACTGGGACTTCCTAGGACTAATCTTACTTCTTCCAACGTGTTCTTATGACACTGATTTGGATTAGATGAGGTCATGTGCATTTCTCTCTAGTCGGCTTCCTGGTTCCTGCCTATGTTTGTTACAGGGTTGAATATTCCCACAAATCCTAGTGAGAGGATGAGACTCAGCTTAGGTTTTGTTGGAATTGAAGCTTTGAATACAACCCTGATAATACTGGACTCTCAGTTTCCCCCTCTCCATTCTGACATGTAGGAGGGATAAGGAGAACATGTACCTCGTGCTTGTGTTTTCACAGGGATGGCTCTTGAGCCCAGGTGTCTTCAGGTAATTGGTATCAAGGATCCTGACATTGAGAGAATAAGATTTTGATGCTGAAACTGATCCTTCAATATGAACTGGAATTATTCCGTGCTGAGGCAAACTGTTCATCAATCTCGTACGTGACAAAAAATCTGCTCTAGCATATGGTTTCACCTTTTATAGAAAAAAAAGGAGTCATTTTAATTGCTAGTTAAGACTGATGGGTTACTTTAATTTGCAGGCTTTTTATTAACTGTGATCTATTTCATTTAAAGCAGCAATAAATGAGATTTGGTATTAGCCACCATTATTAAATTTCACAGGCACTGTTAGAAGACTTGAGGTCACCTTTTTGAGAGTCTGAGCCATTTACATTTAAGGATTTAGCATACTTGAAGTGAAGACAGAATTCTGACACATAGTAGGTTCTTAACACATGCTTGAAAAGTTGAAAAGGTAGATGTGCACAAGCTTGTCTCCATTTTTCTTTGATACTTTTGTTCCCACCAGTTAAGGGTAGGGTATACATTCCCTTCATTATATCTCTCAAATGGAAATGTATGTGGCAACAGTTGCTTAAAATATCTGCTGCAGGTATTGAAAGCTGCACATTTGCTTATTGTGGGTTATCTGGCTAATTTATTTACTTTTACTGAGATGTAAATAGCATGGCTATTGTGAACACAGATTGAATGACAGTTTTTAGTTTGTGGGATGGAAGTCCCATTCAACGATCTTAGAAAAGAGACAACATGCTTTGATGGGAAGAATCCTTGAAACCTGTAATTTTTTTTGTCTCTTCCTCTTTTTTTAAATTGCATTTTAGGTTTTGGGGTACATGTGAAGAACATGTAAGATTGTTGCATAGGTACACACATGGCAGTGTGGTTTGCTGCCTTCCTCCCCATCACCTATATCTGGCATTTCTCCCCATGTTATCCCTCCCCAACTCCCCACCCCGCACTGTCCTTCCCCTATTTCCCCCCCACAGACCCCAGTGTTTGATGCTTCCCTCCCTGTATCCATGTGTTCTCATTGTTCAACACCCACCTATGAGTAAGAACATGCAGTGTTTGATTTTCTGTTCTTCTGTTGGATTGCTGAGAATGATGGTTTCCAGATTCATCCATATCTCTACAATGGGCATGAACTCATTGTTTTTTATGGATGCATAGTATTCCATGGTATATATGTGCCACATTTTACCTGTCCAGTCTATCATCGATGGGCATTTGGGTTGGTTCCAAGCCTTTGCTATTGTAAACAGTGCCACAATGAACATTCATGTGCATGTGTCCTTATAATAGAATGATTTATAATCCTTTGGATATATACCTAGTAATGGGATTGCTGGGTCAAATGGAATTTCAATTTCTAGGTCCTTGAGGAATCGCCACACTGTCTTCCACAATGATTGAGCTAATTTACACTCCCACCAACAGTGTAAAAGTGTTCCTATTTCTCCACATCCTCTTCAGCATCTGTTGTCTCCTGATTTTTTAATGATCGCCATTCTAACTGGCGTGAGATGGTATCTCAATGTAGTTTTGATTTGCATTTCTCTAATGACCAGTGATGATGAGCATTTTTTCCTATGTTTGTTGGCCTCATATATGTCTTCTTTTGTAAAGTGTCTGTTCATATCCTTCACCCACTTTTGAATGGTCTTGTTATCTAGATTCTTTAACAATATCCCTAGGGGTATCGCTGTTTGCCTTTGATTTGTCATTTATTTATGTGTGTATGGTGGGGGTGGGAGTTGGGGGGTGATGGTACTTATTGTCCATCAAGCTTTCTTTGTGTGAAGATAATACTGAAAGGAAATTTCAGGCTTAAATGGTTCATAGAAACCATGATCTCAGAAAGAAAGAAATTCTTTATTAATGCCTTTGTCACTTATCTGGACACTGACTGGTCACACTTAGGTCATTTGAACATCCATAGTCAAGTCACGGGGTCCAGGGCATGGAGTGCTAAGACTGGCCGTCCATAGGCACACCTACTCTGATGATGAGAATGCTGGGGCCCCTTGGTTTTCAGCTCCATTTCAATCAGAGAGAAAGTAAAGGCAGCTCTCAGAATAAAGATTCATAGAACAGATGATAAAGCAAAAAAGGCCATTAAGAAAAAGTACATTTATGTATCTTTTTTTTTCACTTTAAGCATATCTTGGGCTCTTGCAATTACAGAAAGAATAGTTATGATGCTATGTTCTCTCAGTTAAGGACACTGCATCTGGAATTAAATTATCTGTTTCACATTATTACTCTATCACTCAGTAGTTTTTCAGTTTAAAATTTAGTTTTCTTCACATGTTGCTAAGAATTAATTATGACAATTTGGCTTAGTAACACCCATTCATCATGGATTTGCAATGGCATCGATCCTTCAGCACAGAAGATCCTAGCACACGTTCTTGACCAAAAAGCAGCCATTTGAGTGGCACAAGCCAATATTTATTGCATTTTCTTGCCTTTGTCTTTCTGACATCAACACCAAATTTTCTAGAACAGCAGACTTCTAACTCTCAGCAAGTTGTTTGTTTCTCAAAGAAACAACACGGGGTGTTCAGTTGGCTGTGTGGCTGCTCCCATCTGTAGAGGTGAGGTAGATGTATGTAGTCTTCTATGCTGAGACAGTAATTCAAAAGAATGCTTTGAAGGTAAATATATAAATCAATACACTCCCCCAACTCAATACCTTTATGAAATATATCTTCATGAAGTCTGCCTATTACATTAAAGCTTTAATTTCCAGGAGGACACTCCAACTTGAAGCAGAGTGATACAGTTTGAATATATGTCCCCACCAAATCTCACATTGAATTATAATCCCCAGTGTTGGAAGCAGGGCCTGATGGGAGGTGTCTGGGTCATGGGGATGGATTGCTCATGGCTTGGTGCTATCCTCACCATAGTGAGTGAGTCCTCAGGAGATCTGGTCATTTATAAATATATGTAGCAGTTCCCCTACTACACATATTTATAAATGATTGAATGTCTCACATGGCAGAGCAAGAACAAGAACTCTCTCTTTCTTGAGACATTCGTCTGCTCCCACTTTGACTTCTGCCATAAATAAAACCTTCCTGAGGCCTCATCAGAGGCTGAAGAGATGCTCCCTGTATGGTCTGCAGAACCATAAGCCAATTAAATTTCTTTTCATTGTAAATTACCCAGTATCAGGTATTTCTTTCTTTTTCTTTTTGGGGGGAGTGGGACAAGGGACAAAGATGAACAGGAGTTTTCCTGTAATAGAAAGGAAGCAAAACCATTTCAGGAAGAAAGGGTAGCATTTGTAAATGCACAGAAACATGAACGATGGTGAAATGTTCTGAAAACTATCATCAGTTTGGATTTGCTGGAGAAGGGGTACAAAAGTGGGAACCTGGAACTTGAGGCAGGAGGAGAAGACAGAGCCAGCTGATGAGGAGTTTGGCATTCTACCTGAAGGCAACAGGAATTTACTGAAAGGTTTTAAGCTGAAATGTACAGTTAATTTGGCGGCATTCTGGGAGACAGGTCAGTTGGGATTGTGGCTAGAGGTAGGGAAACTAGTGAGGAGGCTACTGGAACAGTCCAGGTGAGAGGTGCTGAGGACTTAACTTTGACCATGGGGATATGAACGGAATGTGAGGAGTCAGGGAGGTGTTTGCCTGGCGTGGACTCAAGTCTCAGACCCCGGAGCAGTGGATGTCTACACAGAAGGCAGTGAAGAGAATCTGTTTCCAGGGTCTTTGAAATGAGATTGAATGTCAGGCTTCTGGCTGACACTGACTGCCTCATGCAAATGTTCAGACAAATTATGTATTAATAAGGAAAATGGTATAGCCTGAAAGTAATCTCAGTCTCTTTGGAATTATGAAGAGAGAGCAAAAGTCAAGAGACATGTGCTTTCATGCCAAAGATATGGATTTTTAAACGCATTTTTTAAATGAGGTGATGTGATCATCTGCCGAGCTATAATAATAGCTCAGGAGAAACAAGTGTTTGGCGAAGCTGACATTCTACCACATGATTGTCTTACTAGACCTGTGTTGTTAGGGTTTTTCCTTTCACTGTGATTCACTCAGTTTCATTTATTTCCACAGAGTTCTGAGGTGGAAGAGAGGAGAGGGACATGTTTCATGATCTACTCATTATCCATGTTCCATGTGTAAAACCTGAGCCACAGAGACACACTACCATGCAGCTCAGTTTCCCATGTCCAGGGGAGGTGGTGCACCCCCACAGCTGGTGGAGGTGGGAAGGAGTTGTAGGGCCCTTGGGATCACCAGGAACACAAAAACTGTGGGGTTTAAATGATCATACCATACCACTGTGGGGTCTGGCAGTCCCCATCATCTCCTACTTCTGCTCAGTACCTGACGATATGTTTCTAGAATTGTTCACATAGTCCAGTTCTTCAGGGGGGCTTCTTTGTCCAGGTGCATTTTCATCCTTGGCTTCTGACGTTCAGGTCTCAGAGTGGGGTGGGCCAGAAGCCTCGGGATTCCGAGAACTATCTCATGCACATAGACTGACCAGAGGTTGTAGACAGCCTCCGTGGATAGAACTGCCATCTGACTTGCTGGTGATTGTGACCCAGGTCTTGGGCGACAGCCCACATACCAGCAGACCTTATGTTTTTCTCAACAAGGAATCTTGGCCCTGCTGGCAGCCGGCACATGATGGGGTATCCAGAATGCAAGAGACCTGGAGAAAGCAGTAGTGAAGAAGAGATGAGGTGATAAATGATGTACTTTGTAGATTACATCTCCCCCACCATCCCAAGAGACCTAGGACACTTGGAGTAATCCAAGATTAATCCAAAGAACACTTGACTTTACCCCTCAGTGAATTCTCCTTTCCAGTTTCTTAGACATTGCTTCAGTGCCTCATCCGCACGTGACCTTGAAGAATACATGTACATAGAATACGAGTGACTGTGAGTGTCATCATTCATTTCATACCGATTTTTAGGTGAGTGGTGTGCCAGGATGTCCTGTGTCTGGATTTGGGACTCGAAGGGGAGACAGTAATATTCTCACCTCTCCAATTTAGTCTTCATTCATTTTATGGAAACTTTTTGAGAGCCTGAGAATGGTAAATGGGCTTACTCATTTTTTTTCTAGATATCTACATTTTCTCAAGAACAAACAAAATCTCTTTCTCTATTCAAAGCTATTGAGAATTTCCCTACCCTCACATCTGGCTACTTTCTATTGCCAACTCTGACCCCATTAAATTCTTCCATAAGGCCACATAGGAAGATTCTGGACTTATTTTTTCCCCCATTCTTACTATCTTGTGACTCATCTTTTCTAGAAAATTTAAAGGATAAGTCACCTGTTTGCCCATGAACATGATTTACAAGATCCTAAATGTTGTTATGCACCATTTCACCCACTGATCCCAGCAACATTATGCATTGTAATTCAATTATGTTTGTTCATTTGGAAGATACATTTTCAGAGCATTCCCCAAAGGGACCCACCAACTGAGATATGCACATCAGCGACAATGCTTTCTGGATGGTGGAAAGGGAATGGTTCGGCTACCAGCCTGGTCACAGCCTGCATTATCTTGTCCCAAAGGCAGAGCACAGGTTTGGGGTCCTCCACTGCCTGGAGGTTTGCTGTTGACGTGGTCAGGATGATGTTGTCCATGGCTACCTCTCCCTAGGGAGCTGGATTCTCTCTGTTATGCCTCTTCCCTTTCTCCAGTGATGTCTGACCTGGGAATAAATGTTAAGTGAAGGTGACACCTGCTCTGTATGCCTGGAGGGGTTTTTGAGGGATTCCAAAAAAATTATTGAAAGCAGAAGTAAAAGTGCTCTGAAAAATGTCAAAAGTTAACTTAAATGGGGGGGTCAAGGAAAGAATCTTTTACCTTCAATTTAGCCTGCCCCACACCATGTTTTCTGGGTTTAAATGGTAGCACTTTGACCACATTGAGAGATAACATGGTGATTAACAAAGTCTTTTTTTTTTTTTTTTTTTTCCTGTGGAATGAAACTCAAATCCCTGTTCCTTTTCCATCTTTCTCTCAGGGCTCTAAGGATCCTGTGTCCATATCGCCCAGCCCACTATTGGCCTTCAAGGCTCCCTTTCCTTCTTTCCATCACTCAGCCCCTACCCTCACACAACCAACCCACTCCCACCTCCAAACTTGCCTCGCCTCTGAGTCCAGCCTGAACCTGAATCCCCCACTCATACAGCTTGAAATATGGAGCCGACACAGCCCTACAGATGATGATGGACATGGGGCCTAGTGTATAGCTGAGAGGCACAACAATGTAGAGGAGGCCCCCTGAACCACTCCCCCTAGTACATCTTGAATAGAACAAAGAAGAACGAATAGACTTCTTTGTTCTGTCCAAGATGTACTGGCATGTCAGTCACCATGTGGGGGCAGAAGTAAGTTCCCAGTGGACTTAGGTTATCCACACAGCAACCGATCAGCACCTGCCACAGTGAGCAACCACCAAGAGTGGGTGAAGGGAGTTGTGCTGGGGATGATTAAATCTGTGTGTGTATATGTGTATGTGTACCTGCATGTGTGTGTTCAAGGCCAGACAGGATAGGGTTGGCCTTGTCCCCAAGCAGAGCTAGGAGAAGGAGCATCTGAGAGTGATGGGTCTCATTTGAAGGAGTGGAGGATTGCTCCCATATATTCACTTTCTCCAGGTCATCCCTCTCTGTTCATCATTATTCCTGGTTTTCTACAGAGATTTGGGTTTTCTTTTTTCTTTGATTTAATCCAAACGAGGCCCAAGGTAAATATTGACTCAAAGACACTGACTATGCCCCTGTTATTTCCTACAAGTCTCAGATAGGAGCGGTCACAATCTGCATCCCAAATTTGTGTCCGTGGAAGTGATTCCTATATCTAGGTTGCAGTTGAAGCTTGAACAACAGATAACATTTCAGATGCTATGGGAAAGAGCAATAGTTAGAAAGACTTTGATACTGGGTCAAAGAGAGTGAGGGGATAAAAGAAACATGTTTTTTGAGCACTTGTTATGTGCCAGGTTCTGCTAGGGGCTTCGTATTCTGTAGCCCATTTACTGCTTATAACAACCAAAGGCTTTTCTGTGACTACTTTCCTCACCTGTCAAATGAAAGTGATACCTGCTCTGTATGCCTGGAGAGACTTTTGAAAGAATCCAAAAAATTGTTGAAAGCCAAAGTAAAAGTGCTATGAAAAATGTCAAAAGTTAACTTAAATGGGGGGTGGGGGAAGAATGCTTTACGTTCAATTTAGCAGTGACAGCATTAATGTAACTTCTGCAGTTTGTCCTTCAGGGAAGTAGGATCTAGTACTCACCCAGGAATTTCTGTTATCTGCTAAGAGCCATGGGAAAGGTTGAGATCTTCCCATCCCCATGGCTCCACCTTGGTGCAGAATTCTCATAGTCCCTTCCAGTGCTAATGAATCTCCTGTGTACATCTGAACCCATCCAGACTGCCCTGACTCAGGCCTCCCATACCTCACTTGGAATTCTTAGTTTCCATCTTCTTAAAAGTTTATGAGAAAGAATGGTTTATATGGTTTGGTTCTGTGTGTCCACCCAAAGCTCATTTTAAATTTTAATCCAGGGAGGAATCTGATGGAAGGTGATGGGATTATGGGAGTGGTTTCCGCCATGCTGTTCTTGTGATAGTGAGTGAGTCTCCTGAGGCCTGCTGGTTTTAAAAGTGGCAGTTTTTCCTCTGCTTCCACTTTACTTCTTCCTCTTGCCGCCTTGTGAAGAAGGTGCCTGCTTCCCCTTTGCCTTCTGCCATGATTGATTGTAAGTTTCCTGAACCCTCCCCAGTCATGCAGAACTGTGAGTCAGTTAAACCTCTTTCCTTTATAAATTACCCAGTCTAAGGCTTTTCTTTATAGCAGTGTGAGAATGGACTAATACAAGCGGCCTTCCTGAGGAAGGTGGGTTCCAGGGATGCCATTGAAGATGGTCAGTACACCATTTCCCCAGTCCGACACTTCCCTATCTTCTTTCATTATTCTATACCTGCACTAATCTTAATGGTGATGGGAGATTCAGTGAAACAGACAGAGGAGGGAGTCCGATCATGAAGGGGCAAAGAGCGGTCACTTCCCAATTTGACCAGTTCTTGTGCCAATGATATCAGGTAGGCCTGAGAGCTGCCCCTGGTGATTGGGTTTTTCTTATTTACAAGTGATAAGCCCTGTACTTTGATCATTTTTAGGACTTTTTTTGTGCACAGACGCATAGATGGGAATCCCTTCCTGGGGGACTAGAAACATGTAGGAAGAGTCTGATATGAGTTTTTCCAGCCAGTTCTTTTCTACGTTTCTTCCCGTGTGGTGCTGCATGGGCTGAAACTGGGACAGAGCTCTGAGGATGTGGTAGTTTGTCAGCCCAGGGACTGGGAAGAGGCCTTTATGGCATCTCTTATCTAAGATGACAAGTCCAAAGCATTTAAGAAACTTGTTTTCTGGAAACTGAGATAAACAGTTAGAATTTTGGTTTCTGGAAGCTGAAAACCAGGCCTGCTTGCCAATCAGCAATCCTCTACCTTCTGCAACAAATTCTACTGTCTTCTTGACATTCACGTCAGTGAGTGAGTGACAGCAAAGACCTTCAGGTTACTGACCAGAAGATCTGTCCTATTCCACTGTAAGTTACTTTTTGATCAAATAGGGCCCAATTTGTGCATTTCTGAGTTCAACTTAATTTTTCCATTCTTGTCCTGTACTGTGCAGCCAGCACAGTACATTGACCACAAATAAGCTAGGCTAAACCTGTGATCCAGTATCAAACACTCATGGCCAGCCAGCACCACATGCCCATAGATATAGCAGGCAGCTGTAAGAAAGCAGCTGAAGGAGCGATCTATTCCTAGGGGAAAGGCCAGGGCCTCATGCACCAGCAGCTGAGAGGGGATCCTCCTTTCCTGAGGTCCAGCTTTGAGATTCTTTTTTGATGTGTCTTTGTCTGGTTTTGGTATCAGGATAATACTGGCCTCATAGAATGAGTTTAAAAGTATTCCCCCTTCCTCTATTTTTTGGAATAGTTTCAGTAGGAATGGTATTAATTCTTCTTTAATTTAGATGTTTGGTAGTATTCAGCAGTGAAGCCATCAAGTCCCAGGTTTTTATTTACTGGGAGACTTTTTATTAACAACTTCAATCTCATTAGTTGTTATTGGTCTGTTCAGGTTTTGGATTGCATCCTGGTTCAATCTTGGAAGGTTGTATATATCTAAGACTTTGTTCATTTCTTTTAGATGTTCCAATTTACTGGCATACAGTTGCTCATAGCAGCCACTAATTATCCTTTAGATTTCCGCAGTGTCCATTGCAATGTCTCCTTTTTAAATTTCTGATTCCGCATATTTGTATCTTCTCTCTTTTTTTCTTAGTCTGGCTAAAGGTTTGTCAATTTTGTTTAACTTTTCAAAAAAACCAACTTTTTTTCATTGATCTTTTTTATTTTTTAATTTTGATTTCATTTATTTCTGGTCTAATCTTTATTATTTCTTTTCTACTTGTAGGACTGAGGGCCCCACAGGGTCGTGGGGTGTCCTTTATGCCGTGCTGTGGCACAGGATCCGAGAAATAAAGAGACAGGACACAGAAGTACAAGGAAAACATAGCTGGGCTCTGGGGGGCCATGCCACCTATAAGCGGAGTCTGGCAAGGCCCCAAATGTCCAGAAACATGTATACTTATTGTGTATAGGTTAGGGGGCAGGGTAGTGAGTGAAGTCATCTTTAAGGATAGTGATAGGGTTGTGAGCAATAAAACAAGGGGTCCACCCCCATTAGGTCACCGAGAAATGGAGGTGGGTCGTGCGCAGTGAAGAGGGTGCAGTGTGCAATACCTCTATCTATGGGCATGCTACTTCTAAGAAGACTTATGGGAGGATGCTTTAAGCCCCACAACAGTGACAGAGCTGACAGGGTCTACCACAGGCAGCTTCCAATGAGTTATATAGAAGGATGCTTTATGAGCAGCATAGTAACAAGAGCTGATAAAGTTCACAGTCACCAAGGTGTGATTATCTGGAGGGGTTTTGAGCCCTGGGATGCTCGAGAGATTGCCAGTCTGAGGGCAGCGTTCCACAAGAACTAGAGCAAGGTCCTACAACTCCTCTACCAGGAGAAGTGGCTCTTGCCTCAAGCCTGCCATACAGCGGGTATCATTACAATACTTAATGCTGCCACCTGGGCCATGGATTCTTGTCCTGGTATAACTGTTTTTCCCTTAAATCATGCTCTGCACTGTGTCTGCTCCAGACATTCCTCCGACTATAAGCTGCTTATTCCTTAATTCATGCTCTGCACTCTGTCTACTCTAGGCATTCCTCCGATTATGAAGGTATATAGATAGATATAGATATAGATATAGATATATATGGAAATAACTGAGTGGTAAGATATTCTTCAGGCACTCATTCTATAAGCTAATATATGATTATATATAGAGGGTTATATAAAGGGAAATAACTAAGTAGAAACACTATAAACTGAGATATTCCTCCAAGACCTAATTATATAAACTAATATATGATTATATAAAGGATTATGTAAAAGGAAATAACTGAGTAGTAACACTATAAACTGAGATATTCTTCAGGCTTTAATTGTGCCAAGATTCTGCTTAGCTCTTCTTCTTTGGTGCCTATGTGGGGGGTTACCCACTTTACTAATTTTGGATTTGCTGAACTCTTATTTTTCTAGTTCTTTAAGATGCATCATTTGATTGTTTATTTAAAATGTGTTCTTTTTTTTTTGCTATGTAAGTTTTGGTATGTTGCTTTCCATTATCATTTGTTTCAAGAATTTTTTTGAAGTTCCTTCTTAATTTGTTTATTGACCCTCTGGTCATTCAGGAACATATTGTTTAATTTCTATGTATTCGTATAGCTTCCAATATTCCTATTGTTATTAATTTCTAGTTTTATTCTATTATGACAAGAGAAGATGCTTGACACTATTTCAATTTTTTAAATGTTTTTAGTCTTGTTTTGTGACCTAACATATAGTCTATCCTCGATACTGTGATTTGAGGAGAAGAATGTGTACTCTGTAGCTCTTAGATAAAATCTTCTGTAAATATCTATTAGGTTCATTTGGTCTAAAGTGCAGATTAAGTCTAATGTTTCTTTGTTGATTTCTGTCTGGAAGATCTATCTGTCAATGCTAAAAGTAGGGTGTGGAATCTCTAGCTATTATTGCATTGGAGCCGACCTCTCTCTTTAGCTCTAATAATATTTGCGTCATATAGCTGGGTGCTCCAGTGTTGGGTGCATACATATTCAAAATTGTTACATCCTCTTGCTGAATTGAGCCCTTTGTTATTATATAGTGTCCCTCTTTGTCTCTTCTTATAGTTTTTGTCTGGAAATCTATTTTATCTGATATAAGTATGGTGAATTCTGCTCCTTTTTTGGCGTCCATTGGAATAGAATATCTTTTTCCATCCCCTTATTTTCAGTCTATGTGTGTCTTTATAGGTGAATTGTGTTTCTTGTAGGCAACAGATCAATGGGTCTTGTTTTTTCAAGATAGCCTGACTTCAAGTTTATTAATTCTTTCTTCTGCTTGCTCAATTCTACTATTAAAGGACTCTGATGCATTCTTC
>CAUYLZ010032076.1:0-41966 GCA_963573645.1 Pithecia hirsuta | reverse complement strand
AGTGTATATCAGTGTCAGCCAGGATACTGCAGAAACACAGAACCAACAGAATCCCTGTGTGTGTGTGTATTTTTGTGTGTGTATGTTTGTGTGTGTTTGTGTGTGTGTGTGTGTGTGTGTGTGTGTGTGTGTTTGAATTGGCTCACACAATTATAAGGACCAGCAAATCTAAAATCTGCAGGACAGGGTCATAGCCTGGAAAGTTTTAGGGCAGAATTTCTTTTCAGATAAAACTCAGATTTTGCTCGAGGGCCTCCAAATGCCTGGTTGAGGCCCACTAAGCTTATTGAGAATGATTTCCTTTACTAAAATAAACTGATTACAGATGTAACAAAAGTCTACAATGTAGGAAAACATTAGAGAAAATAAACACAACCAAATATTTTAAATATCAACCAAACTGACAAGTTTTTTAGTAACTGTGACCAAGAAAAAAGAAAAGACCCAAATTACTAAAATCAGGAATGGAAAATTAAAATTACTCTCGACCTTATAGAAATGAAAAAAACATCAAGGAAAACTCTAAATACACGTACATCAACAAATTATACAACATACATAAGCTTTTAGAATGATATAAACTACCAAAATTGATTCAAGAAGAAATAGAAAGCCTGAATATATCCATATACAGAGAGAGATTAAGAATATTTTATTGAATACTTAATCTCGATATTTATATGGATATATTCCAAATAAACATAGAAATTAAAGATGATCTAAATATATAAAAAAGCTCCTTGTTTGTCAGTTAGAAGACAGTATTTTAAAGAAGGCAATAACATCCCAAGCTGATCTACAGATTCAATGCCATCCCTTATAAAGTGAGTTGGAGCAATTTGTAGCACCAAAAAGTGAGCAAGAGCTAATTTATATGGATATATTCCATAGAAACATAGAGAGTAAGTAATCAATAAAACATCCCACAAAGAAAAACCCAAGGCCACATAATTTCACTGTGAGTTATATCACTTATTTGAAGAAGACTTAACAGCAACCTAAGATGAAAGAACACTTTTTAACTCATTCTTTGAGACCAGTATTACTTGATACCAAATATCACAAGAAAAGAAATCATAAACCATTATTGTTTATAAACATAAATACAGAAATCTTCATCAAATTGCTAAAAAACTTAATTCAGTAGCGTACTGAAAAGATTACACAGCATGACCAAGTGGGATTTGTGGCAAATTGAAAGGGTACTTCAACATACAAAAATCAATCAATGTAATACACCAGATTGATGGAATAAAAAATAAAATCATCTCAATAGGCACATAAAAATTTAACAAAAGCTAACATTCTTTTATTATTGAAACACTCAAAAACTTTCTCAACCTGATAAAAAGAAGCTACCGAAAAAACAAAACCTATAGATATTGTCACACTTAATGGGAAAATTCTAAGACTTTCATTTATGACCAGTAAACAGACAAGCTGTCCACTCTTCCCACCAGCATTCGGCATTACACTACAGGCTTTATCCTGGGTAACCAAACAAGACAACAAAAAGGCAATCAGGTTAAAAAGGAAAAAGTATAATTATCTCTGCTGATGATATAGTCTTAAAGCTAATAAATTATTTCAGCAGTTATTGTGTACAAGATCCAAATATAAAGATCAGTTGTATTTCTATTCACTAACAATGAACTTCTTAAACATAAAATTAAGAAAACAGGCTGAGTACAGTAGCTCACACCTGTAATCCCAACACTTTGGGAGCCTGAGGCAGGTGGATCACGAGGTCAGGAGTTCAACACCAGCCTGATCAACATGATGAAACTCCATCTGTACTAAAAATTAAAACAAATTAGCTATGCTTAGTAGCACATGCCTGTAATCTCAGCTACTCAGGAGACTGAGGAAGGAGAATTCCTTGAACTCAGGAGGTGGAGGTTGCAGTGGCCTGAGAACATGCCACTGCACTCCAGCCTGGGTGACAGAATGAGACTCAAAAAAAAAATTTCATTTACAAAGCATCAAAATAAAAAAATACTTAGTATTATATTTAACTAAATAACCGCAAGACTTGTACATGAAGATTATGAAACATTGTTGATAGAAATTAAGCAAGATACAAATATATGGAACGGCTCCTTGTTTGTCTATTAGAAGACTTAAGACTGTTCAGAAGGCAGTACACTCCAAATTGATCTACAAATTCAATGCAATTCCTTGTAAAATGACCTGGAGCAATTTGTGGCACCAGAAAGTAAGAAAGTGCTAAAAAGTATATCCCAAAATAATGGGAATATGCCAAAAGACACATAAATCAACTGAAAAGTTTTGTTAAGCCTAAACTGGATTAATTCAAGCAACAAGATTAAGTAGTATTGGATTATAACCCAAATTATGAAATAAATATTCAGCATTCATAATGTGAACAGATTAATGGTTTCCATATGTTTTGGAAAGGAGCAGAAAATGAATTGCCTCTGGCTTTAAAAATATTGCATAAGAAATTCTTCTGATGAAACTGTTTTGTATTTTGACTGCGGTGGTTGTCACATGAGTCTATATATAAGATTAAATTTCACAGAACTACACACACACATATATATGAATGAATGTAAAACTGGTGAAATCTGAATGAGGTTAATAGATTGTTTCAATATCAATCCCTTGGGTTGATATTCTGCTATATACATGTAAGATGTTATAACCATTAGAAAAACGAACTAAAGGATTATAGATTTTTATATTGTATGATTTCTTACAACTTCATGTAAATTTACAGTTACCTCAAAATGCAAAATTTGAAGAAGTCAATAAACAAGTTGAGCAACAGATTGGACATTGCACAAAGAGAATTAAGAAGGCTGAATGAAAATCAATAGAAAATACAGAAATAAAAACACATAAAAGAATATATCTAAAAATTAAATCATAAAATAAATATAAGATGCATTCAATTGCTTTAATATATGTGTCACAAAATCTCAGGAGAAGAAGAATAGAGGAATGAGTTAAAACTAATGTTTAAAAAATTAGTGGTAAAGAATTTTCACAATACAATAAAACAAATAAACTCTTTCCTATGTTAAGTAAAACTATTCCAAATGCAAAGAACATAAAGAAAACTATATGCAGGAAAAATCATTATCTAACTGATTTTAAAAAATAACAGCAAAAGAAAGAAGACACTATCATCAAGGAATGTATTAGGACTTAGAACAAACTTCGATAGACATAATGGAAGCCCTTAGTCAATGGAACATCTTTCAAATGGCTAAAGTAAAATTCCATATCTGGGGATTATAGTATTTAAACATGAAAGTAACATTTAAATAGAAATAAAACCTGGAGATATTGATTCTCAACAATTCTTAACTAAAAACCATACAAACAGCAATAATGTTAAAAATGTTCTTCAATAACAAAGAAAATGATTCTGTGTTGAAAATAAAGCAACTCCAGGAGGAAATAAAGATCAAAGGAAATAGGAACAACGTGAGTAAACACAGTAAATAATGACTGTTTGAAGACAATAACTGTATTGTCATTTGGAACTTAAATTGTGTTTAGAAATAAAATTCATGACAACAATAAACACAAAAGTTGAGGGAAAAAATGTGATTAGGCTGGGCAAGATGCACGATGCCCGTAATACCAACACTTTGGGAAGTCAAGGCAGGAGAATCATTTGAGACCAGAAATTTGAGACCAGCCTGCACAACATAGCAAGACTCAGAGCAACATAGCAAGACTCTACAAAATTTTTCTAAAAAAATAAGCTGGATGTTGTGTCACACACCTGTAGTTTCAGCTACTTAAGAGGCTGAGGAAAAGGGATATCTTAACATCAGGAGGCTGCAGTGAGCTATGATGGCACCCTTGCACTCCAACCTGACTGACATGGTGAGACCTTGTCCCCTCCACCTCTGCAATTCCCCCCAAAAATAAATGGAACTCAGATATCCTATGGTTATAGTAGCATCAAGAACTGGCAAAATAGTAGGTTAATTATGCAATAACTGCTAAAATAGTAATGATAAAATATGATTACAAGGAAATAGAAATAAAAAATACTGAAATCAATAACAGAAAAATACCTGGAAAATTTTGAACTATTTAGAAACTAAATAACACATATTACAAATAATTAATGGATCAAATGGAAGATGAAGTTAGAAAATTGATTGAATTAAAATAAAAATACAACATAAAGTGCATGAGATGCTGCCAAAGCAGCGCTGAGAGGGAAATCTACAGTATTAAATTCTCATGTTTAAAAAGAAGAAATGTTATAAATCTTTGATTTATACTTTAAAAACAAAAAGGAGAAAAAAAAAACCCTAAACAAGCAAAAAAAAAAAGCAGAAATCAGTCAAATTATGAACAGAAAAATAGAAAAAATTAGTAAAACCAAGTGCTATTTTTTCTAAAGGTTTACTCAAACAGAGTAAATCAGAGCAGATTGATGAAGAAAAAAAGACCAAAATTACCAACCTGAGGATTAAAGGAAAAGAGCATCACACTACAAGATCTACAGATATTAAATGTATAATAGGCAATATTATGAGCAGCTCTATTCCTACAGTTTCACAATGAGGATAAAATGGAAAAAGTTATCACAAGGATATAAACTGGCAAATCTAACTCCAGAAAAATAAACAGAACACCCCATATCTCTTAATTTAGAGGTAAATATCTGCAGCAACAACAAAAACAATCCACACTGGCTCATGCCTGTAGTCCCAGCATTTTGAGAGGTACCAAAGCTGGTAAATTGTTGAGGTGAGGAGTTTGAGATCAGCCTGGCCAACATGACAAAACCACATTCCTACTAAAAAAAAAAAAATAGCAGATTGTAGTGGCACATGCATGTAATCCCACCTTCTTGGGGGTCTGATGCATGAGAATCACTTGAATCCAGGAGGAGGAGGTTGCAGCAAGCCAAGACTGGGCCGTTGCACTCCAGCCTGGGTGACAGAGGCAGACCTCATCCCCTCAACCAAAAAAAATTTTAGGCACAGATGGTTTCACTAGTGAATGCTAAAACAAATTTATATATGGCTTCATATTGAATAAAATACTAACTCCTCTAAAATACTATCTAATCATAGTGGGTATGTGCCATTACTACAAGAAGAGAAAACTGAGAGTGAAAGAGAAAACAGAATTTAAATAAGTCATAAAACAGAAATAATGTTTCGTAGTTTTAGAAGTGATAAAACTAAAGCTTAGGTGCACTGATTCAACCCTGGCCATGTCTTCTTTTTCATTTCTATTTATTTATTTTGATCTTTATCCTTTTTATTGATCTAGCTAATGCTTTGGTGATTCGTTTTTACCTCGTAAAAAGCCAACTTTCTGTTTTGTCGGTTTTCTGTTTTTTGTAGTATTTGTCTGACCTCTGTTTATTCAGTCCTGCTCTGATCATGATTATTTGTTTCATTTGATTAAGTTTTGGGTTTGCTTTGTTCTTGTTTTTCTAGTTTTTGAGCATTATTAGGTTATTTCAAATTTTCTATTTTTATATGTAGGGAATTATTGCTATAAACTTTACTCCTCCTACTGATTTTGCACTATCTGTTTTGGTATGTTGTGTTTCCATTTTCATTTGTTTCAATAAATTTTTTGATTCCCTCCTTAATTATTTTTATGAACCCCTTGATTGTTCAGAAGCCTGTTGTTTAATTCCCACATGTGTACAGTTTCCAGAGTTTCTCTTGCTATTTAGTTCTGGTTTCATTCTCTTGTGGCCTGAGAAGATAATTGATAAGATTTTGATTTTTTAATATTTGTTGAGATTTATTTTGTGTCCTAAAATATGATTTATCTTGGACAGTGTTCCATGTGCTGACGAGAAGAATGTGTATTCTTCAGCTATTGGATCAAATGTTCTGTAAATTTCTGTTAGGTCCGTTTGGTCTGTAGTGCAGTTTAAGTTTTATATTTCTTGATTGGTTTTCTATCTAGATAACTGTTCAGTGCAGAAAGTAGGGTGCTGAAGTGTCCAACTATCATTATATTATGATCTATCTCTCTCTTTAGCTCTAATAATATTTGTTGTATATACCTTGATGCTTTGTGGTTGAGTGCATACATATTTATAATTCTTATATTCTTGCTGAATTGATCCCTTTATTATTATAAAATAATTGTCTTTGTCTCTATTTTTTCACTTAAAATCTATTTTGTCTAATATAAGGATAGCTGTTTCTGCACTCTTTCTGTTTTTCATTTGCATGGAATATCTTTTTCCATCCCTTCACTTTCACTTTATGTGTCTTCGCAGGTAAGATAAGTTTCTTGTAAGCAGCATATAGTTGGGACTTGTTTTGTCAGCCATTCAGCCAATCTATATCTGTTAATTAGGGAATTTAAACCATTTATGTTAAAGGTTGGTAGGTGAGGATTTACTCCTGTCATTTTGTTAGTTTCCAATTGCTTTGTGTATATTTTTCATTCTTATCTTCCTTTCTTATTATTTATCTTTGCTATTTGTTGGTTTTTCTGTAGTGATAAATTATTCTCTTCTCTTTCCTATTTTTATATCTGCTCTAACAGTGAGTTGTATACTTTTGTGTGTTTTCATAATTGTAGACACTATACTTTTTTCATCCAAAGGTAGTACTTCTTTTAGCATATATTGTAGGATTTGTCTCTTTGTGACAAATTCCCCCAGTTTTTGCTTGTCTGAGAAAGACTTTATTTCTCCTTCATTTCCAAAAGATAGCTTTGTTGTATATAGTATTCTTGATTGACAGTCTTTTTTCATTCAGGCTCCTACCATTTCTGAGACCCACTAAGTTCATATATAATATGTATAATTTTTTAAAAATTACAACTCAAGCCACCAGAATGTTACGTAAAATATTCTCTATCCTTCTACCTTAATAAATATATCTTCTTAACAACCTGAAGACTAGGGTAAAATTGAGAGTCCTCAGAGACTTTCCCCCATGTCAGTGGTTTGACACAAACTTGTCTTATTTTCACCTTTCAGCTGCACTGTAAGGAGTATTGTGTGTGTGCACATGGAATACTCACCTGTACACCCAAGCTGACCCACTGAAGAGTCAAGCATCCATGGAACTGAGGTGAAATCCATGAGTAATATGGTCTGCCCTTAGGAGAAGAAAAGGCCCATATTGGCAAAAGAATTAAGCTGTGGTCATTTGGTCAGGGAATACTGTGGTCCTGGATACCAGGAGCATGGACTACAATAAGGAGTAATGGCCCTAAAAAGGATATTCTTTTACTACCCAAGACTCATTGACAGTAGACAGAGCTATGGTTACAGAAGGACAATACTGGAGCCCCTGGAAGAAAGGGCTCCTTTTTTTTCTCTCTAATTATGGCATAACTTCCACCATATACTTATATAATATTTGGCAAATCTTGTTATTCTCATCTGTAGGATGAATATAATATTTATTCAATGAATTATCATGAGCATTAAAGAAAATAATATAATTTTTAGAAAATCGATTTGGAGAAATACCTAATGTAGATGATGGGGTAATGTATGCAGCAAATCACCATGGCACTAGTACACCTATGTAAAAAACCTGCACATTCTGCACATATACCCCAGAACATAAAGTATAATAAATAAATTTTAAAAAAAGAAAATAGCATACTACATTGTCTAATGCATGCGATGATAGGAGTTACAGTTCTTTCTTCCTCTTTTTGATAATATCTTCTGGAATCTTAGATTACTTATATGATGTATTGCTTGTGTAATTCTATATAACAAGACTAATCTTAGTACTTAATTCTCAAGGTTTGCATAATGAATACATTATATAATATGTAAAAATTAAGTAATAAGAGGTCAATAAGTGGTATAAAAATAGTCCATACATGACGTACTTAATCAAAAGAGAAAATCTTAACTTGGAAAAACATAAGTGGAATTCATAACTGTCTTAGACTACTTGAGTTGCTGTACCAAAATCCCTAAACTGAGTAGCTTATGAATGCAGAAATTTAGTTCTCATAGATCTGGAATCTGCGAAGTCCAAGATAAAGCACTAACAAACTCCATGTCTGGAAGAATCTGCTTTTTGGTTTATAGATAGTGTGTTCTTGCTGTGGCCTTACAGGTAGAAAGGCCAGGTAGCTCTCTGAGATCTTTTTAAAATAAGGGCACTAATCCCATTCATGATGGTTCCATCCTCACAATCTAATCATCTCACAATGACCCCACCTCTCAATACCATCACATTGGTGATTAGGTTTCAGCATATTAATTTTGGAGAAACACACATATTCAAAACATAAGAATAACTATTTAGGAGTGTTTAGTAGGAGCATTGTGATACTTTTTGTATTAAATATTTTTATTAGTTTATCTAGAAATTTATGTTTTTTGTAGTTTTGGTCACTCTTGATTATATACAAATACAATTAGGAAAACTCACCAAAAATTTGTCATATAATATCAAAAAATATGTACCAGGGAGTTTTATGCTGGTGCCAACCCTCAAATGTTTTGCTTTCTTCTTGACCTGCATAAGCAGATTGCATCTTGCATGCAAGGTGGCCTGGATATGTAAATAGAGCAAGACCTATTTGCATTTATTCTGAAGGCTATCTGAATCATGATAAAATAGGGGTAATGGTGGAATTTTGATGTTTAGTAGGAATCATCAAAAGAGTGAAATATTCTCCTCAAGTGAGTCCTGAATACTCTGATTTATGCATTCTACTTACATGCATACCAAAAATTGCAAAACCCTCTGATTTATATTTTTCACATCAGCTTTATTTAACCACTATTTCTGCTAGCATGCTCACCACACATCCCCAATATCAGTGAAACCATATATTTATTTCTAAGCAACATATTCTCCACACTAGTCTAGGAAGTTTAGTGAAACTCGATTTATGAAAAACTCTCTGATACTGATGTTCTGAGAGTTGGCCTATAATAATACAAAGTTAACAAATTCACATTGTTTATTTGAGAAGGCATCTTACTTCCTTTTGAAAAAGTCAATAAACATGATATGTAATTCAGTTAGTTGTAGCAACTAGGTTCAATGAAGAGCATAGAAGTGCTGGTAGGAAAGCAAAAACAACTGTTAAGGTTTCCAATTTGTCTCCAACCCAGTTTTCCCAAAGTAATAGACTAATACATGTTTTTCTTGGTTCCTTTTTAATGAAGAACGTTCACTGTCTTTAACCAATGTTCCTATATCATGTGAATATATTCTAAAATAATAAAAACATATGGTTATGCATTACTTATTTTTTTAAAATATGCATAATGTAATATTTTATTTATGTAAAGACAAATTTCACTGATAAATAATTCAGTTTAAGATTATTTTTTGAAAAGAATAACCACAACATTACAACTTAATGATAAATACAACAGTCAAATCTATAGTGCTCTATGTGAAAAAACCTTTTATCTTTCTTACTATTTATTCTTATAAAACACATAAAGAGGAAAATGGTTAATGCATGATAAGAAGCCCATTATTTCTACAAAGTTCAAAGTTGAAAATGAACTAAAAATATAGCTCAACTTAAAAAAGCAACAACTGAAGTATGAGTATAAAAGTATATGATTACTTATCTACATTTTTTAGTCCATACTATATTAACAGAAACTTAAAAATATTCCTCTGATATGGTTAGGCTAATGTATTCTCTGTTATTTTATAAGCATTTTATTACATATACATTCATATATGTTATGAGCACTTCAGAAGAAACTGTAAAAACATATTTTAAAGTGCTTAAAGAATGAGAACATAGTATGGGAATCTACATCTTTGAAAAAAGAAAGTTAAAAAAAGACAATTTCAGATAACTGAACATTGAGAAAATGTATCCCCAAATAGATTGCATACAAGAAATACTGAAAGAAGTTATTCAAGGAGAGGGAAAATTATACCAAATTAAAAACCCAGAACTGCAGGCAAAATAAAATAAAAATAGTAATGTATGATATGGCTTATGATATTTGTAGAAGTAAAATATACATCAATAAAAACACAAATTATCTGGTGAAAGGAAGTTAATGATAAGTAACTATTAGAATAATCAACTATAATCTGTTAAATATGTGTATTGTAGTCTTTAGGGCAACTATTAAAAATATAATACAGAGGCGAAACAACAATGCAAATAGAGAATATTAGAAATGATACCAAAACAATTCTAAATTTATCTAGAGAGAATGGGTAATATAACCAATAATTGCATTAAACATTAATGAACTAAATAGCCTGGATAAAATGCAGATATTTTTAGCCTGGGTGAAAATGAAAAAAAATAAATAAAATAAAACCAACCAACTATGAACGTGGAATTTATAAGAAGCATTCTTCAAATATAAGATGTTGGAAGATTTAAAGTAAAAGGGCAAAATATTATATGATATGCAAGTGTTGAGCCTAAGAAAATTGGGGTAGCTGTTATGAATCTCAGACAAATTATAACTCTAGGTAAAAAACATTATCAGAAATAAATGGGGGCCATTTTAATATCATAAAATTGCCAATTCATCAGGAAAGCATATAAACAATAAACATTTATTTATCTAATTATAAAGCTTCAAAATAAAGAAAAAATAAAACCCTAAAGGAGCAATAAACTAAGTCAATAAATTTAAATGATTGAATTAATACTGAGAGATTTCTGGTTTCTGGCATGGAATGTTGGAACTTTGAAAGTCATCACTGCAACTTCACAACAACAAAAAAAAGTTGAAAAAAAAAAAAACTAAAAATTGACGACTCTTTTAGATCCATGAGGTCAGGATACGTGAGGTCACGAAGTGAAACACTGACTCAAATTTTGAAGAGGAAGATAGGTGGATGTAGAGAATCACGGGTTCCTGGAGCAGAATCCCAGGAACAAAAACTGTGGGATCCGGTAGTGGGGGTAGGAAATCCTAAACTGCAGTTGACAGATTGCCAGAGGTTCACTGTGGACAAGTTTGAGAGTTAACTCTTGCTGAGGGTACTGGAAAACAGACATATAGAGAACACATTGTATACATTCCACTGATATCTATCCTACATTCCATTTATGCTAGGAAAGGAAAGACTCATCTGTGGCGACAGAAATCAGAGCAGTGGCTATGAGAATTGGGTGAACTAACTAATTAGACAAGCTTACGCAGGAACTTTCTAGGGTGAAGAAAACAATATAAAATTTAACACGGGTGTAGGTAACACGGGTGAATATACTTTTGGCAAACTTATCAGACGGTATACTTAGGATCTTTATATTGAAAAGTATATAAGCTGTACTTCAATAATAAATTTTTAAAAATTAAATAAATACACATCTAACTGTATTACTGCTTACTCTTTCTATAGGTAAAAATGTTAATTAATTAATCAAAGGCCTAACTCCACAATGCATTACCCCCACATGGCTCTGTCTGTGTAAGTGTGTGTGTGTATGTGGTTGGGTATGTGTGGGAAGAGAAAGAGAAGGGGAAGGAGGGAGGGAGGGAGGGATGGGGCAAGGGTGAAGAGAGAAATATACTGTAAATAGAAGAAAATATTTAAAAATAGAAATATAAAACAATTTTGTCATATTGCTGAACTTCAGGAAAAGTACTTAAGCCTTCATTCCCCCACAGGGAAAAGGCAATGTACCTATTAATGAACCCAACAGTACTATCCTTTTCAATCAATATAGCAAAGCAGAGAAATATAGTGAGAGGTGAATGCAGAAACTAAAGGCAAGGAACACGCCTGTAATCTCAGCTACTTGGGAGGCTGAGGTAGGGGAATCACTTGAAACCAGGAGGCGGAGGTTGCAGAGAGCTGAGATCGCATCTTTGCACTCCAGCCTGGAAAACACTGTCTAAAACGTTTTTAGACGTTTTTCGTCTAAAAACGAAACAAAACAAAAACCCACAAGAAATACAGGGTAACTGATAATATTCTCCACAAAATACCTGAAAGCTTTGCACCAGTTTCCCTTCCATTTTTACATGATCCTCCCCCTTTCTGAAACAAGAATTCCCAGCTAGAGTTTAGGGAAACAAGGCACAGAGGAAGTCGATAGATAGTTGCATTCGCTTTTCTATTTCAAGCTGTCACAGCTGCAAAATTGTTCAATGTAATTCCACAGGGAGTGCTACCCAGCTATGCAAATGAATTCCAAATGTGACATTTGCCAGCATGGTGGTGGTGGCTGTGAAGCCTGGGTGACTGCCATCATTCTGTCTGATGGATTGACTCATATCACTGAGGAGCCAGCCATCATTGATTTCTGCCTTTCCATCACATCACAGTGACCTTCTCACTGCAAGGAAGGAAAGGAAAAAAAATGAGTGGACAACATAAAAGAGGTACAGAGTCAAAGAGAAAGTTACAGTGTTCCTTCCTTCATTTATCTCTTCTACTCTCAAGTGCTTTCATTATTATATTATTGCCCTGCACCAAGCCATTTCATTTTACCCTCACCATACTCCATACTTATACAGTAGTAGAACCAGATTAATAACTAGCCCTCATTCTTTCTCTGTCCTTATTATGTGATTTGGTTTATCATTGCTTAATTGGTATTTTTGTCATATTTTTAATGCACTAATTAAAAATAGGGATTAAGTAGAGAATGATATTCTAGTATGATATGAATTTTAAACCATGTAGATAGAAAAATAAAAGTATTGTCAGTATTCTTTCGCCAAGAAAACACGTGTTATGTTACTTTCACTTTCATCAGAAAAAGCCCACTTCTGTTAGTAAAATAATCCCTGTTACTGCATGAGACTATTTGGTGGATAGGAGGTGATGGGAGGGAGGAGGTAGTGTCAGAAAAGGGGATAGAATTAAGGGATCAAAAATGCCCCAAAGAGATTGATGTACCTAGAATCTAAAGTATAGTTTGTTCTAAATGTTTTCGTTCTCTTAATCTTCTCTGTCTGAACTGGCCTAGGTCATCCTCCTATAGAGAAATAGATTTTTGTAGAAAAATTATATACTCTAATAGTTTAAGAGTTAACCTTCTTGTTAAAGAGTTATAGAAGAAGGCACTGATTCCATATTAAGTCAAGACAGATGTTCAAATACATTTCGGCTTTTTCCTTGGAGATTTACACTTATGCCTATGCGTCCTTTGAAATTCTTGACTGGGTTTGTTTAGAATATCCTTTCCTCAGTGGTATTCAGTTGGTAAGTAAAATATAGTAACAACAGAGAAGACTTAGGGTAATTTGGTTGGAGAATTAAATTTAAAAATATTCTTATGCTTAGAAGATTCTCTAAGTAGAAGAAGACATCCATGTACAGTTGAAATGTGGTTGTAGGTATAAGATACATGTTAAAGGACTCAAAGATTGACAGCAGTGCTAAGTAGCCTGTTTCAGTGAGAGTTATCAAAAGAGCTTTCAGGAATCATGGGGCCTTGTCTGCAACTGTCTCACAAGAGGATCAAACCATGAAAGAATCTACCTCTAAAAGAATTATGGGTCTGGCTTTGGGGCGGTATGTGAATTCTGATCAGATTCATAGGAAACTCACAAAGATTTTATAAATGTATGAAAGAAAACTTCACAACTAGCTTGGACTAAAAGAGACAAAGATTGTAATAAAAAGGGGGATCTGGGCCTTCAAACTTTTATTGTCAGGAAGCAAGATGAGAGCACTGAGTGGCAAATTTAAATTGTTTTTCCATCTTTATTTTTAATCAACTTTATTGAATGTGTGTGTATATGTAAACATATATGTGTGTATATATGCCCATTATAGTTGAACAATTCACTGAATGTTGTCAGCAGTATAGATCCATAGAACAACTGCCATAATAAAGATACAGAACATTTCCATTTCCCTAAAAGTTTGTTTTTGCCAGGCAATCTTCATCAATGGTGGATTAGAAAAAGAAAATGTGGTACATGTACACCACAGTATACTATGAAGCCATATAAAAGAGTGAAATCATGTCCCTTACAGCTACATGGATGCAGCTGGATGCCATTATCCCAGGCAAATAAACACAGGAACAGAAAGCCAAATACCACATGTTCTCACTAATAAGTGTGAGGTAAACATTGAGTCCACATGGACACAAAAGAGGGAACAATAGACACCTGGGCCTACTTGAGGGCAGAAGGTAGGAAGAGGGTAAAGTGAAAATTCATTATTGGATATATGCTCACTACCTGAGTGTCAAAATCATTTGTTCATCAAACTGCAGTGACATGCAATTCACCAGTATCACAAACCTGTACACATACTCTCTGAATCTAAAACCATAGCTGAAATTATTAATAGATAAATAAGTAAAAAAAAAAAAAAGTAAGTAAATAAATAAATAAATGTTAGCATATACAACCAAAAATAAAGTCCAGTTTTCAAAGACCATAGGTTGAAAGCCTATTCTTTTCCCCATTAAATTACCTTAGCTTCTATCCCCTTAAATATCTTTGAGTGAAAACACTTGATCACGTATATGTAGGGCAACTTCTGGGCAGTCATTTTTATTAAAATTAATTGACCCTTTACATTTAGCTCTATTTCTGAACTCACTAGTTTTTTTCCGTTGGATTATTTGTCTGTTCTTGGCAATGGAACACTATCTTCATCGCAATAGCTTAATATAAGTCTTAAAGTCAAGTACTGAAAGTCCTCAAATTTTGTTGTTATCCTAAAGATAGATTGTTTTTCATACATTTTGTACTGAGTCTGATAATTTCTTTACCAAAACAATTGCCTGTTGGAGTTTTAAAGTTACATTTAATATTTACATCTACTTGGTCATAAATTTACATCATAACAATTTAGAGCCTTCCAATACATGAATATATTTTGCATGTACTAAATTCTTTTAAAATTTCTCATACCAATATTTTA
Source organism: Pithecia hirsuta (assembly GCA_963573645.1). Lineage (NCBI taxonomy): Eukaryota > Metazoa > Chordata > Mammalia > Primates > Pitheciidae > Pithecia > Pithecia hirsuta. The sequence continues at coordinate 27,180 of CAUYLZ010032076.1, read as the reverse complement.
AATGTTCATTGTATACAACTAAGAAAATTTGGTCAATACATCCTAATATGTATTAATTTTTGAAGTTGTGATAAATTATCTTCAATTCCATATTGCTAATTTTTAGTATACAGAAATACATTTGAGTTTTGAATATTGATCTTATAACATGATCCAGCTGCATTTATAGCTGTTTATAGCTGACTATAGCTGTTTATGGGTGTGCTAAGATACTCTACACATGTATACATAAGAGCGGTGAATAAAGAGCTAACTTCTTTTGTAACTTGTAACTGTAAGGATTTTTGTTTTCATATCACACTGATTAAAACTTCTAGTACAATGCTGTACAGAAGTGAGAACATAGACATCTTGCCTTTAAAACAGAAAAAAACCATTCAGTCTTTACTCTTTAGTATGATGTTTCATACAGGTTTTGTAGATGAATTTTATCTGGTTAAAGATGTTTTTATTCTTTATCTTACTGAGCTTTTATTTTATGTAATAAATTAATGTTAAATTTTGTCAAATGTGTTTTCTTAATCTGTTCACATTACATTTTTCTCCTATAGGCTTTTAACTTGGTGATTTGCCTTTATTGCTTTTTAGAACATTGAACAAAGCTTGCATTTCTGTGATAAACTCCCTTGATTGTATTACCCATTTTATGTATCAGTGACTTCAATGTGCTAACATACATTTAAAGATCTTTTTCTTTTATGCGAATAAGTGATCTAGGCCTGAAGTTCCTGTGTAATGCCTTTATCTGGTTTTAGAGTCAGAGTAATATTTGTCTCATAAAAAGAATGAGAAGCAATCCCCTCTATTCTCTCTTCTGGGAAGACAAAAAATGTATAAAATTAATACATTTTTTCCTTAAGCATTTAGGATAATTCACCAACATCTCAGCTTAAAGTTTATTTGGTAGAAAAATATTTAATTACTTACACAATTTTCATAGATATATGGCTATTTATTAACAGATATTGACTATTTGAAAGCTTATCTTTTCAAGGAATTTGTCTATTTTATCTAAGCTATTGAATGTGTTGTCCTAAAGATTTCCATGACATTCCTCTTTCTATTTTTGATATTCATACAGGCTACAGCAATATTCCAACTGTAATTCCTAATATTGGTGTCTTGTGTCCTTACTGTTATTTTCCTGATCAATCTATACAGATATTTGTCAATTTTATTGATCTTAATGGAAATTAATGAAAACTTGTTCTTCTTTTTCTTATGTATTCTTTTTTTTTTTTTTTGCTTTTCATTTCTTTGATTTCTGCTTTTATATGTTTATCCAATCACTGTTTCTTTTTAATTTTTTTCTTCCTTATTATCAGATGGAAGGTTAAATTATTGTTCCAATGCCTTTATAATTTTATATAACTACGATGAACTTTGAATTGATTTTATTGTATAATGTGCAAAAAAGTCAAGGCTTCTTTTTAAATTTTTTTCTATGTAAATATCCTGTTTTCCAACGACCACTTTTTCCCCTCATTGCTTTCCTGGCTCCTAGTGAAAAAAACTTGACTCTATATGTATGGATAGTTTCAGTTGCTCCATAGGCAAGAACTGCACTGTGTTTATGGAAAACAAATCCACCTAAAGAAAAGTTTGTATTCTAAGCACCCAAAGAGGTGGAAGATTTAATCCTGCCTTTCCAGCTCTGCTTTTTTCAGAGGCAAGGGAGTCCCTGTTTTTTGGCATAAAGCATGTCAGGACTCTGTCTTTTCTATTCTGATTGTTATTCATTACAGAGTTTTCAAACCATTTTTTTTCCTTCTTTCTGTACCACATAAGTTGAAATCTTCAAATTGTTTTAAGAGAGAGAGTGGTGTGTCTTTGATATGGGTGTCTTCCTCTAATGCGACTAAGTATGCGTAGGCAATGGGAATATTGCTCTAAATTTCTGGCCCAGCCCTCAAGCCTCCATAGGCCCATCCCTCAGGTAACGTTCCATAGGATACATTATGATGCCCTTGGAATCTTTTAGATTTTAATTTACCACTTTGCTTATAACATTATCAAATGCTATTGTTTTTGTTAATATAATATGAATGGTATAATTTTGCTTAATTATTACCCTCAATGACTATATATATATATATAGTTAAATATATCATTTTTGGTATAAAACACTACATAAGTGAAAAAAGACAATAAAATTGGAATACGTTGATTATCTGAAGAATAACTTAGCTAAGAGCCTAAATTTTAGAAAATTTTCTATTTTATAAAAGCCCTCTGCATCTAGTAAAGAATAAAGCTGACAATCTTGTCCATCTAAAACACAGTTTTCATGAGACCCATGACCACTGAGCCACAAAATAAGTGTCATAGTGTAAATTCCTTAGAGTATACGCATTTTACTTGTATTTTTACTTGGCTTTTTTTTCATCCAATTCCAGGTGGTTTACATATATGTTTGAAAGCTCAGAGTACAACTGAAGTTATAGTTTAAAAGTAATTATGCCTATAGCAGGAATTATAATAAGAAGAGCTACCAGAATCTGATATTAGCACATTGTAGACTAAAATGCCCCAGCCCTCACTCCCTTACAAATTCATTAACAACTGTACATGGAAAGAAATAGCTCTGAAAGAGCTCAAGTATATAATCAAGAATATGTTTCAACTCAGTGAAGCACAAAAATCATAGACGGTGACATAGAAAAGTATATAAAAAATTATCTGTGTAACCCATCCCCCAAAGCTGGCAAAGCTCAGTGCCAAGAAGGATCCCCTCAATTACGACTCTTCTCTGTGGGGAAAAAGGAAGATCAGGAAGACCCTGGCACCCTTCACAACTGAGTATCCCAGAAGTAAATGACACCCCCATGGACATTCACAGCCTTTGCCATTGAGGTCCCCAACATTTTTTTGCTAATGCTGATTTCAGGTCATGAAGATTTCCAGAGTCCATGAAACTGTGCCACACAAAGAAAAAGACACCACTGTGCTACCTTGGATCCAGAAACATGATTGAACATTTCCCCTTCCCCAGTGCAGAAGTTGCCACTGCACTCCCGAGAAACAAAGCTACACCAGTAGCCCACATACACCGGAACCCACTGCTGTGCCCCCCTCGAGCTGTAAATGCTGCAGTGCCCACCTGACCTTGGAATTGGTGCTGCTGTGCATCTTGTGGAACCTGCAGTTCCACTTGTCCCTGAAATTGGCATTCTTGTATGCCCTTGGAACCAACATCCCTGTACATCCCTGGATCTGACTCTAGACCTGGCACTACCACAAACCCAACTCAGTTGGAGACCTTGTATCCACCAGTAAGTGAAGGTATTTTTCCACTGAAGTCAGTACATAAACACTGTAAGAGGTCATGACTCCTTTAAACATGCAGACAATGACACAATGCAACAACAAACACAAAAAATCAAGGATACATGACACCACCAAAGGAACACAAATTTCAGGAAACTGACTCCAAAGAAATGAAGATCTACAAATTGCCTAACAGTGATTTCAAAACAATTGTTTCAAAGAATCTCAGTGAACAATCAGAGAAAACAGATGTAACACTCAATAATATATGAGGAAAAAATCCATAAACAAAATGAAAAGTTCAACACAGGGGTATAAATTATTAAAAAAGAACTGAACAAATTCTGAAGCTGAAAAATGTAATAAATGAAATGAAAAATGCAATAGAGAGGTTCAACAGCAGACTCAATTGAGCAGAAGAATCAATGAACTAGAATACAGGACATCAGAAATCATCTAGTCAGAGGAGAAAATTTAAAAAATAATAAAACAAGAGAGGAAAGGCTATACAAGCTTCATGGGATATCATCAAGTCAACCAATTTACTGGTGTTTCAGATTTTGGAGCATTTTAAATTTTGGATTTTCAAATTAGGAATGCTTAACCTCTACTAAAATAATGATAATAATTTAGAAAAAGTGCTTACTGTGATTGCTATACCTGGAAAAACTATTATTTAAAAATGAAGGCGCAATAAAGTATTTTTCAGAAACAAAACTGATGCAATTAATCACCACTAAACATGTCTTTCAAGAAATACTTAATAGAGTTCTTCAAATAAAATGAAAATGCACTAGACAGCAATATAACAGCATATGAAATCATGAATCTCATTAGTAAAATAAATGCATAGAGAAATACAAAATAATGTGATCATATAATAGTGGTGTATAAATTACTTTTAACTCTAATGTAAATGTTAAAAGATAAAATTTTTTTAATGGATAAACAACATAAAAAGAAGCAAACTCTCATGGCAAGAACACTAATCACCTGGGGAGGGTGTAAAAGTGTAGAGCTTTGTATTTGACTGAAAACAAATTGTGATTAACTTAAAATAATAGAACATAACTACATAATATCTTATACAATCCTCGAGGTAACTACAAAAAATCCATAATACACACAAAATAGATAAATAGTAATCAAAGTAAATCTACAAAAAATCATCAAACACTGAAGAAAGACAGCAAGAGAGGAAAAGAAAAGCAAAACAACTGGAAAACATGCAGAAAACTGAATACATGGATGCAAAAATCCTTAATAAAAAATATTAGCAAACCAAAGCAAACGATAGCACATTAAAAGCATCGTACAACATTACTAAAAAGGATTTGTCCCAAGGATGCAAAGATGATTGAACATATGAAAGTCCATCAGTGTGACGTGCCAGATTAACTGAATGAAATAAATAAAAAAAGAGATCATCTCAATAGTTGCAGAAGAAACACTTTCCAAAACTCAATATTCATTCATAATACATATGTACAACAAAATAGGCATGGAGTGATTTACTCAACATAATATTTGAAAAAATCCAGTTACAAAAAGACAAATACTGTGTGAATTCTCTTATGTGTGGAACATTAAATAGTCAAATTCACAAAAGCAGAGAGTAGAAGGGTGGTTTCCAGGAGCTTGAGACAGGGGACAAATGGGAAGATATTGATCAAGGGTATAGCATGTCAATTACTCAGGATAAATACCTTCTAGAGATCTATTGCACAGGATTGTAACTATAATTTTCAATACTGGTTTATATTTTTGCAAATTGTTAAGAGGGTCAATCCTAAGCTTTTTTCAACCATTGTGGAAGACAGTGTGGCAATTCCTCAAGGATCTAGAAATAGAAATATCATTTGACCCAGCAATCCCATTACTGTGTATATACCCAAAGGATTATAAATCAATCTGTTATAAAGACACATGCACACGTATGTTCATTGCGGCACTGTTTACAATTGCAAAGACTTGGAACCAACCCAGATGCCATCAAAGATAGATTGGATAAACAAAATGTGACACATATGCACCATGGAATACTATGCAGACATAAAAAAGGATGAGTTCCTGTCCTTTGCAGGGACATGGAAGAAAGTGGAAACCATCATTCTCAGCAAACTGACACAAGAACAGAAAACCAAACACTGCATGTTCTCACTCATAGGTGGGTGTTGAACGATGAAAACACATGGATACAGGGAGGGGAACATTACACACTGGGGTCTGTTGGGGAATCGGGGGCTAGGGCAGAGATTTCAGGGGTTGGGGAGATTAGGGAGGGATAACATTAGGAGAAATACCTAATGTAGGTAATGGGGGGATGGAGGCAGCAAACTACCATGGCAGGTGTTACCTATGTAATAATCCTGCACGATCTGCACATGTACCCCAGAACTTAAAGTAAAATTTAAAAAAAATCATAAGCAAAGAAAAAAAGATCTACTTTATAGGATTGTCACAAGGAAATGAGATCATACTTGCAAAGGGCTAAGCACAATGCCAGGCAGATGAAAGCCCGCAAGAATCTGTGATGGTGTAAGAAGGTGGGAATGACAGTGTTTTTCCCTGGGCTGAAGAGGGTCATGTCCATTTACTGCTCTTCCAGCTGTGACCTACACATCTCTGTCTTACCAATTCTTTGGCCTTGGTTTTGAAGAAGGTCAGAACTCCTCAGAATTCAAAGAGCAGCTTTGTGAATGGATCAGATTCTTAGAATTCAGGCTTTCAATGAAGAACATTGCATAAATACATACTGTTAGCAAATTCCAAAAAGAGAGTTCTATTTATCAGATTTTCAAAGATAATACCATTTGGAAGAAAAACTAGTAAACATGGTACCAGTGTTTTCATTGAGAATCACCAGTGCATTGTTTCCCATACCCGGTGATTCACCACTACCTTTTTTTTTTTTATTATTATTATACTTTAAATTCTGGGATACATGTGCAGAATGTTTGGGTTTGTTACACCGGTATACATGTGCCATGGTAGTTTGCTGCACCCATCAACCTGTAATCTACATTAGATATTTCTCCTAATGCTATTCTTCCCCCTGCTCCCAACCCCCGACAGACCCTGGTGTGTGATGTTCCCCTCCCTGTGTCCATGTGTTTTCATTGTTCAACTCCCACCTATGAGTGAGAACATGTGCTGTTTTGTTTTCTGTTCTTGTGCCAGTTTGCTGAGAATGATGGTTTCCAGATTCATCCATGTCCCTGCAAACGACATGAACTCATCCTTTTTTATGGCTGTATGGTATTCCATGGTATATATGTGCCACATTTTCTTTATCCAGTCTATCATTGATGGGTATTTGACTTGGTTCCAAGTCTTTGTTATTGTGAACAGTGCCACAATAAACATATGTGTGCATATGTCTGCATAGTAGAGTGATTTGTAATCCTCTGGGTATATACCCCGTAATGGGATTGCTGGGTTAAATGGAATTTCTATTTCTAGATCCTTGAGGAGTTGCCACACTGTCTTCCACAGTGATTCAACTAATTTACAATTCCCACTGATAGCATAAAAGCATTCCTATTTTTCCACATCCTCTACAGCATCTGTTGTTTCCTGACTTTTTAATGAATGCCATTCTAACTGGCATGAAATGGTATCTCACTGTGGTTTTGATTTGCATTTCTCTAATGACCACTGATGATGAGCATTTTTTCATATGTCTATTGTCTGCATAAATGGCTTCTTTGGAGAAGTGCTTGTTCATATCCTTTGCCCACTTTTTGATGGGGTTGTTTTTTTCTTGCAAATTTGTTGAAGTTCTTTGTAGATTTGGAATATTAGTCCTTTGTCAGATGGATAAATTGCAAAGATTTTCTCCCATTCTGTAGGTTACCTGTTTACTCTGATGATAGTTTCTTTTGCTGTGCAGAAGCTCTTTAGTTTAATTAGATCCCATTTGTTAATTTTGGCTTTTGTTACTCTTTTTGGTGTTTCAATCATGAAGTCTTTGCCTATGTCCTGAATGGTATTCCTTAGGTTTTCTTTTAGGGTTTTTATGGTTTTAGGTCTTACGTTTAAGTCTTTAATTCATCTTGAGATAATTTTTGTATAAGGTATAAGGAAGGGATCCAGTTTCAGCTTTCTGCATATGGTTAGCCAATTTTCCCAACACCATTTATTTAAGTAGGGAATCCTTTCCCCATTGCTTGTTTTTATCAGGTTTGTAGAAGATCAGATGGTTGTAGATGTGTGGTATTATTTCTGAGGTCTCTGTTCTGTTCCATTGGTCTATATATCTGCTTGGGTACCATGCTGTTTTTGTTACTGTAGACTTGTAGTATAGTTTGAAGTCAGGTAGTGTGATGCCTCCAGCTTAGTTCTTTTTGCTTAGGATTGTCTTGGCTATGCAGGCTCTTGCTTGGTTCCATAAGAAATTTAAAGTAGTTTTTTCCAATTCTGTGAAGAAAGTTAAGGGTAGTTTGATGGGGATAGCATTGAATCTATAAATTGCTTGTTCACCATCATCCTCTTAAATAACTTATTAATATTTACTATGTTTCTTAACGTATTTTCACTTTTAATCGTAAATTGTTTAAATAATTTTGTTTAATTGAATCACCAACATGAAATCAGTATCAATGGACATAATAGAAGTTTAAAAAAAATACATAATTATTCCAAAGAAAGCCTGTTCATGTCCACTCACATGGTCCTACATGGCACTTATTCCACATATGGGGAAAAACTCAACCACAGTATCCTTCCTCACTACTTTCAGGAACACAAAGTTGATCACAAAAGCTTCCCCACTGGAATCTAGTATTCCTGCTATTCTTTAACTGTAGCATTTAGCCTTTTTATTTTAAAGATGAAGAATATGAGATATAGAGGGTTTAATAACATTTGCAAGGGACACACAGCTTGTTGGAGACTATATATGATATTATACCGTGGAGAATGTGCAAGAGAAAATTTTTTAACAGGTATGTAGGTATAACATTTATCACTTCTGTGACTAAGGTCATAAAATGATAAAGCAAACCAGAGAATTGTAGGTGGTGAGTAAAATGAAAAATTGTAGAACATAATAGAACTGAGTCTTCTATGTGTCATTATTAAATGTGAGTTAATGGGATGGACATACTTATTTTCTCATTTTCCCCTATGCCATGTCTGGTATGTGTTTGTCTCAAACTGACCCCTCTCCTTATATTTAATTAAATTATATTTGTATTCAATATCCTCATCATAGTCATGAAAAGATAGAGTTGCACTGGGCATGAGGGCCCCAAGTATAATAACTATTCTGTATCTCTTGGTTGGATGAGAATTGAAAAATATTAGCCATTGATTTTTCTATCTCCCTTTCAAAGGAATTTCCCACATATTCTTGGATATGGAACCTGGCAAAGCCCTGTGGGAAGCACATGTTTTACATTAGCCTCCCTGATCCAAAAGAAAGCAATTAAGTTGGCCTTTCTGTCTTCCTTACTCTTTGCAGTTTCTACGAGTAAATGTTCATGCTTTTCATTCTTCTATGCTTTCCTTATGCTGGCCTGCTAGCAACTGTGAGTAAGATAAAAGAGCAGGAGAAAGCTCAAATTAATTCATTCATGATTTATCTGCCTGACTTTGAATATGTTTCTCATAAGAATTTCAGAGCTTCTCCAGTTTTTTTAGTTAGGCTTGAGAGTCTGGAACTTTGGGCAGAATTGCAGAACTCGTGAGCTATAGGTATACCAAAATGAAACAGGGAGCATCCTCTTCCCTTCTATTCCATACCTGAATAAGGGATATTGGCTGAATCATACAACATTATCCATTTGTAGATTAAAATGGCCAAATATTGGCAATTTTATATAATTGAGCCTATAGGCAGAGGAAAGAACATTCATCACTACCCTGTAACTAAGATCACTCAACGTGGGACTAGTAACAAGTAGACACTGGTTGCCTATACCGTATGGACCTAACTACAGATATATCTAGTTCTTGGAAGCCCTATCTTCTGGTAAATGGTAAATCACAAAATGAAATAGTCAAAGATTAGATCTAAGCCAATCAATCAAGTTTCAGGGCTGGACTGATGCAATGAATGAATGAGAATGTAGCAAACAGCTATTGCTATATGATGAGTGAGGCTGTTTAACAAATTAATGTGCAACTTTGTAATGTGTAGCCAAGCTGTAGCCCCATAGAAAACTAGAGTGGAGGGCTACTGAATGTGGCAGATACACATACTAATGCAATGAATATTTTAGGGAGCACTATTGGGTAATCTTATAGTCTGGGAGAGAACAGCATCAAGATTCATTAACACCACTCATAATCCAAGGGAAAATGTCTATACTTATGTTATGAGAAGAACATTGCAGACACACATAGCAGGAGTTGCTTTGAATTGTTTTGAGGGTGAAAGTCATATTTTTTCAGTATTCATATATATCTTATGTACGTATTTCTGACAGAAGAAACATTTGTTAATCCAATAAGGAACCATAATAGCTTAGTTATAAAAGTTTTATTTTTTTCACTTACTTTTGCAATTTGATCCAATTGGAAAAGTCTTATCTTGTGATTTTTATAACATCATTCTCACATTTATTTATCTTTATTATATATATATATATATATATATATAATTGCATTTTAAGTTCTGGGGTACATGTAAAGAACATGCAGGATTGTTGCATAGGCACATACATGACAATGTGGTTTGCTGCCTCCATCCCCATCACCTATATCCAGCATTTCTCCCCATGTTATCCCTCCCCAACTCCCCACCCCCGACTATCCCTCCTCTAGTCCCCCACAACAGACCTCAGTGTGTGATGCTCCCTTCCCTGTGTCCATGTGTTGTCATTGCTCAACACCTGCCTATGAGTGAGAACACGTGGTGCTTGATTTTCTGTTCTTGTGTCAGTTTGCTGAGAATGATGGCTTCCAGCTTCTACCATGTTCCTACAAAGGACAGGAACTCATCGTTTTTTATGGCTGCATAGTATTCCACAGTGCATATGTGCCACATTTTCCCTGTCCAGTCTATCATCAATGGGCATTTGGGTTGGTTCCAAGTCTTTGCTATTGCAAACAGTGCTGCAATGGACATATGTGTGCATGTGTCCTTATAATAGAATGATTTATAATCCTTTGGATATATACCCAGTAATGGGATTGCTGGGTCAAATGGAATTTCTATTTCCAGGTGCTTGAGGAAGTGCCACACTGTCTTCCACAATGGTTGAACTAATTTACACTCCCACCAACAGTGTAAAAGTGTTCCTATTTCTTCATATCCTCTCCAGCATCTGTTGTCTCCATATTTTTTAAATGATCGCCATTCTAACTGGCGTGAGATGGCATCTCAATGTAGTTTTCATTTGCATTTCTCTAATGACCAGTGATGATGAGCATTTTTTTCATATGTTTGTTGGCCTCATATAAGTCTTCTTTTGAAAAGTGTCTGTTCATATCCTTTGCCCACTTTTGGATGGGTTTTTCTCTTGTAAATCTGTTTTACTTTTTTGTAGATTTTGGATATAAATCCATTGTCAGATGGGTAGATTGCAAAATTCTTTTCCCATTCTGTTGATTACCGGTTCACCCTAATGATTGTTTCTTTTGCTGTGCAGAAGCTCTGGAGTTTAATTAGATCCCATTTGTATATTTTGGCTTTTGTTGCCAATGGTTTTGGTGTTTTAGTCATTAAGTCTTTGCCTATGCCTATGTCCTGAATGGTTTTGTCTAGGTTTTCTTCTAAGGTTTTTATGGTGTTAGGTCTTATGTTCAAGTCTTTAATCCATCTGGAGTTAATTTTAGTGTAAGGTGTCAGGAAGGGGTCCAGTTTCTGCTTTCTGCACATAGCTAGCCAGTTTTCCGAACACCATTTATTAAACAGGGAATCCTTTCCCCATTGCTTGTTTTTGTCAGGTTTGTCAAAGATCAGATGGTTGTAGATGTGTAGCGTTGCCTCTGAGGACTCTGTTCTGTTCCATTGGTCTATATCGCTGTTTTGGTACCAGTACCATGCTGTTTTGATTGCTGTAGCCTTGTAGTATAGTTTGAAGTCAGGAAGTGTGATGCCTCCAGCTTTGTTCTTTTTGCTTAGAATTGACTTGGCTATGTGGGTGCTCTTTTGGTTCCATATGAAGTTTAAGGTGGTTTTTTCCAGTTCTGTGAAGAAGGTCATTGGTAGCTTGATGGGGATAGTGTTGAATCTATAAATTACTTTGGGCAGTATGGCCATTTTCATGATAGCGATTCTTCCTAACCATGAGCATGGAATGTTTCTCCATCTGTTTGTGTCCTCTCTTATTTCCTTGAGCAGTGGTTTGTAGTTCTCCTTGAAGAGGTCCTTTACATCCTTTGTTAGTTGTATTCCTAGGTATTTTATTCTCTGTAGTAATTGTGAATGGCAGTTCATTCTTGATTTGGCTCTCTTTAAGTCTGTTATTGGTGTATAGGAATGCTTGTAATTTTTGCACACTGATTTTGTATCCTGAGACTTTGCTCAAGTTGCTTATCAGTTTAAGGAGATTTGGGGCTGAGATGATGGGGTCTTCTAAATATACAATCATGTTGTCTGCAAATAGAGACAATTTGACTTCCTCCTTTTCTAATTGAATACCCTTTATTTCTTTTTCTTGCCTGATTGCTCTGGCTAGAACTTCCAGTACTATATTGGAGTGATAAGAGAGAGCATCCTTGTACAGTGCCTGATTTTTGGGAATGCTTCCAGTTTTTGCCCATTCAGTATGATATTGGCTGTGGGTTTGTCATAAATAGCTTTTAATATTTTTAGATACGTTCTGTCAATACCTAGTTTATTGAGATTTTTAGCATAAAGCGCTGTTGAATTTTGTCGAAGGCCTTCTCTGCATCTATTGAGATAATTATGTGGTTTTTGTCTTTGGTTCTGTTTATGTGGTGAATTACGTTTATAGACTTGCGTATGTTGAACCAGCCTTGCCTCCCAGGGATGAAGCCTACCTGATCGTGATGGATAAGCTTTTTGATGTGCTGTTGTAATCGGTTTGCCAGTATTTTATTGAAGATTTTGCATCTATGTTCATCATGGATATTGGCCTGAAGTTTTCTTTTCTTGCCGAGTTTCTGCCAGGTTTTGGTATCAGGATGATGTTGGTCTCATAAAAAGATTTGAGAAGGATTCCCTCTTTTTGGATTGTTTGGAATAGTTTCAGAAGGAGTAGTACCAGTTTCTCTTTGTATGTCTTGTAGAATTCGACTGTGAACCCGTCTGGACCTGGGCTTTTTTTGGTTGGTAAGTTATTAATTGCTGCCTCAACTTCAGCTCCTTATTGGTCTATTCAGGATTTTGACTTATTCCTGGTTTAGGCTTGGGAGGGTGTAGGTGTCCAGGAATTTATCCATTTCTTCCAGGTTTACTGGTTTATGTGCATAGAGTTGTTTGTAGTAATCTCTGATGGTGGTTTGTGTTTCTGTGGAATCTGTGGTGATATCCCCTTTATTGTTTTTTATTGCATCTATTTGATTCTTCCCTTTTTTATTAATCTGGCTAGCAGTCTATTCTGTTGATCTTTTCAAAAAACCAGCTCCTGGATTTATTGATTTTTTTTGAAGGGTTTTTTTATGTCTCTATCTCCTTCAGTTCTGCTCTGATCTTAGTTATTTCTTGTCTATTGCTTGCTTTTGGGTGTTTTTGATCTTGCTCCTCTAGCTCTTTCAATTTTGATGATAGGGTGTCGATTTTCTAGCTTTCCTTGCTTCACATGTGGGCATTTATTGCTATAAATTTTCCTCTGGACACTGCTTTAAATGTGTTCCAGAGATTCTGGTATGTTGTGTCTTCATTCTCGTTGGTTTTGAAGAACAACTTTATTTCTGCCTTCATTTCATCGTTTATTCAGTCAACATTCAATCGCCAGTTGTTCAGTGTCCATGAAGTTGTACGGTTCTGAGTTAGTTTCTGAATTCTGAGTTCTAATTTGATTACACTGTGGTCTGAGAGATGTCTGTTACGATTTCCATTCTTTTGCATTTGCTGAGGAGTCATTTGCTTCCAATTATGTGGTCAATTTTAGAGTAGGTGTGATGTGGTGCTGAGAAGAATGTATATTCTGTGGATTTGGGGTGGAGAGTTCTCTAAATATCTATTCGGTTTGCTTGGTCCAGGTTTGAGTTCATGTCCTGGATATGCTTGTTAATTTTCTGTCTCATTGATCTGTTTAATATTGACAATGGAGTGTTAAAGTATTCCACTATTATTGTTTGGGAGTCTAAGTCTCTTTGTAGATCATTAAGAACTTGCTTTGTATATCTGGGTGCTCCTGTATTGGGCGTGTATATATTTAGGATCATTAGCTCTTCTTGTTGCATTGATCCTTTTACCATTATGTAATGCCATTCTTTGTCTCTTTTTATCTTTGTTGTTTTAAAGTCTATTTTATCAGAGACTAGGATTGCAACTCCTGCTGTTTTTTGCTCTCCATTTGCTTGGTAGATATTCCTCCATCCCTTTATTTTTAGCCTATGTCTGTCCTTGCATGTGAGATGCGTTTCCTGAATACAGCACACTGATGGGTCTTGACTTTTTATCTAGTTTGCCAGTCTGTGTCTTTTGATTGGGGCATTTAGCCCATTTACATTTAAGGTTCATATTTTTATGTGCAAATTTGATCCTGCCATTTTGATGCTAGCTGGTTTTGCCCATTAGTTGACGTAGTTTCTTCATTATGCCAATGCTCTTTACTATTTGGTACATTTTTGGAGTGGCTTGTACTAGTTGTTCCTTTCTATGTTTAGAACTTCTTTCAGGAGCTCTTGTAAAGCAGGCCTGGTGGTGAATAAATCTCTGAGCAATTGCTTGTTCCTAAAGGCTTTTATTTCTCCTTCACTTAGGAAGCTTAGTTTGGCTGCATATGAAATTCTAGGTTGAAAGTTCTTTCTTTTAAGGATGTTGAATATTGGCCCCTGCTCTCTTCTGGCTTCTAGGGTTTGTGCAGAGAAATCCGCTGTGAGTCTGATGGGCTTCCTTTTGTGGGTAACCCGACCTTTCTCTCTGGTTGCCCTTAGCATTTTTTCCTTCATTTCCACCCTGGTTAATCTGATGATTATGTGCCTTGGGGTTGCTCTTCTTGAGGAATATCTTTGTGGTGTTCTCTGTATTTCCTGGACTTGAATATTGGTCTGCTTTGCTAGGTTGGGGAAGTTCTCCTGCATAATATCCTGAAGAGTGTTTTCCAGCTTGGATTCATTCTGTCTGTCACATTCAGGTACACCTATCAAACGTAGATTAGGTCTTTTCACATAATCCCATATTTCTTGGAAGCTTTGTTCATTTCTTTTCACTCTTTTTTCTCTATTCCTGCCTTCTCGTTTTATTTCATTGAGTTGATCTTCAGTCTCTGATATCCTTTCTTCTGCTTGGTCTACTTGGCTATTGAAACTTGTGTATGCTTCGTGAAGTTCTCGTGCTGTGTTTTTCAGCTCCATCAAGTCGTTTATATTCTTATCTAAGCTGTGTATTCTCCTTAGCATTTTGTCAAACCTTTTTTCTAGGTTCTTAGTTTCTTTGCATTGGGTTAGAACATGATCTTTTGGCTCAGACAAGTTTGGTATTACCAACCTTCTGAAGCCTGTTTCTGTCAACTCATCAGACTCATTCTCCATCCAGCCTTGTTCCCTTGCTGGTGAAGAGTTGTGATACCTTGGAGGAGGAGAGGCATTCCAGTTTTGGGTATTTTCACCCTTTTTGTGCTGGTTTCTTCCCATCTTTGTGGATTTATCTACCTGTAGTGTTTGTGGTTGGTAAGTTTCAGATGTGTCTCTGAGTGGACGTCCTTTTTGTTGCTGATGAAGTTCTTTCTTTCTGTTTCTTTGTTTTCCTTCGAACAGTCAGGCCCCCCTGCTGCAAGGCTGCTGGAAGTCCACTCCAGACCCTGCTTGCCTGGGGATCACCTGCAGTGGCTACAGAACAGTAATGGTTGCTGCCAGTTTCTTCTTCTGTTATATTTGTCCCAGAAGGATACCTGCCAGATGTCAGCCTGAGCTCTCCTTTATGAGGTGTCTCTTTGGTTATATGGGGGTTGGGGAGCTGCTTGAGGAGACAGTTTGTCCCTTATCGGAGCTCAAATGCTGAGCTTAGAGCTCCTTTGTTCTGTTCAGAGCTGCTGGGCAGGTACGTTTAAGTCTGTTGCAGCGGAACTCGTAACCACCCTTTTTTCCCAGGTGCTCTGTCCCGGGAAGGTGGGGCTTTATTTTTAAGTTCCTGACGTGCTGCTGCCTTTTTTCAGAGATGTTCTGCCCAGTGAGGAGGTAGCCTAGTCACAGTCTGCCAGCAGAGGCATTGCTGAGCTACCGTGGTCTCTGCCCAGCTGCTGTGTGAACTTCCTAGCATTTTTGTTTATAGTGGTATAATTAGAACTGCTTCTGTAATGGTGTTCTGCCTTGGTAATGGCTGACTGCCTCGGTAATGGTGGACACGCTTCCCCCAACAGAGCTGTACCATCCTGGGTCCAGCTGTGCTTGCTGTGAAACTCTCAATCTAGAGCATTTCAGATTGCTGGTCTTTGTGGGGGTAGGACCAGCCGAGCCAGATCACCTGGCTCCCTGTTTTAGCCTCCTTTTTTACAGTTGAACAGGCAACTCTGTCTCTCAGGCATTCCAGTCACCAGTTGAAACAGCACCCAGATTTGTGTGAGTTTTTGTGAGGAGACCCGCTGCGCCGGCTGAAACAGCCGCACTGGAGACTCATGGTGCTTTTCCACCCAGGAATCTCCTGGTCTGTGGGCAGTAAAAATTCATTTGAAAATGCAGTGATCACTCACCCTCTGCATTTTTGCTGGGAGCTGCAATCCAGTGCTGTTCCTATTCGGCCATCTTGGATCTCACTTGCCCATTCTCATATTTCTATCCTTTAAATGTGTTCATATCCTTTGGACTGAAAGTTATATGATAAACAATATATTTTATTTTAAATTGAAATAGTCACAGGTATATAGCACAGGTGCCGTATATCAGTGACAGTCACTGATCCTCAAGGAAGTGAAGGGAGAGGGAGAGTGTAAGCAGTAAATCCTGAGGAATCTTATGTAAAAGAATTGAAGGACCAGTGAAACAAAACAAGATTTTAGTGGTAACCATGGCAACCTCCATGGATAAAGACAAACATGAAGTTTTTTGGTCATCATTGTTATTGCATTTCAACATTTATTGACTGACTGCCTGTATGAGATTGGGGCTAATCAATTTTTTCTCAAGAGGAAAAAAATGAGATTTCCGTAAAGGGAAGCCAGTGCATTCTAAGAGCTGTTAATGAACTTGGGACTGTCAGATGGCAAAGGCACATTAAGTGGAGAAATTTTTCAAACTTAGAGATTATGTCATATAAGGGACTGTGCCGTGACATTTATGCCAGAGACATCTGACAGGTAAAAAGATACATGATAAAATTACTGATGTTGAACCAAAAAAAGCCAGAGGTTAGATTTAATATTAATCGAGTTCTTGTTCAGAGAGAGCCGATAATATTTTTTCAGTGAGCTATCTTCTTGTGGAGTCCCTGGGACAAGATTTGTTGAGTGTAGCAGCATAATTAAAGTTCTCCCTTATCAAAGAACAACTGCTCAGATACATTCTCTTCTGAACTAAGTTTATTGCTTGTTCATACCCAGGTACAAGAACAAAACTGTTACAAAACAAAAGCATTGCAGAATAAAGAAAACATAAAGGCTCCTCTTCCATTCTGGGATGAAGGGGGTGAGCAGGTTTGGAAGATAGGCAGGAAGGGGAGTGAGGTCACAGTTTTTTATGACTGGCATTGGCTTGGGTTAATTGCCAAATAGAAACTGAGGGATACTTCAGGAAGCTTCTAGTCATGGTGGAAGCTGAAGCAGAAGCAGGCAGTCTGCATGGTGAAAGCAGGAGCAGGAGAGCTGGGAGGTGGGTGCCACACACTTTTAAATGACATAGTATTAGCATTACTATCCGAATAGAACCCCTTCTCTTGAGCAGGATTTCTGAAATCAATCACCTGGGAATCTGCTTAAAATAATAAGGGTTTTGGCTTAGTAGAATCATGTAGATTCAACAGAATTTGTTGGGACTCCAGATTCCTCATTTCTAGCAAACTCCAAGTTGATGCCCATGATGACTGTATCTTAAATTGTAAGGCTCAATCTTGGTTGCACCACAAATCACCTGGGGTGCTTTGAAAAATCTTGCTGCCCAGGCCACATCCCGAAACCAGTGAAAACAGCAAATCCAGAGGTATGATCTAGGGGCTGAGAACCACAGTAGCTGTAGGTCAAAGGTGAACCACAGATATGTTGATTAAGCTTACAAAGGTTTCACAACTTTTCTTAAGCTAAAAACATGGGAAGGTCTCACATAAAATCTAATACAATTCAGGTTGTATTAGGCCATTCTTTACCTTGCTCTAAAGAAATACCAAAGACTGGGCAATTAGTTAAAAAAGAGGTTTAATTGGCTCACGGTTCTGCAGGCTGTATAGGAAGCACAGTGCAAGCATCTGCTTCTGGTGAGGCCTCAGGAAGCTTACAATCATGGTGGAAGCTCAAGTGGGAGCAGGCACTTCACATGGTGAAAGTAGGAGCAAGAGAGACAGTGTGGGGAGGTGCCACACACTTTTAAATGACCAGATCTGTAAGAACTCACTATCACATAGACAGCGACAAGCCTTGAGGGATCTGCCCCATTATCCAGACACCTCCCCACAGGCCCCACCTCCAGCACTGGAAATTACAATTCAACATGAGATTTGGGCAGGGACAAATACCAAAACTGTATCATATGTCTTTGGTTAGAAAAAAAAACAACAGTATTTCCACCTGGCTGCCATCTGCTGCAGCTATGGCACTCTGTGCCTTTTATTTCTGGTTTTAGAAACAGGGTCTTGTTCTGTCACCCAGGTTGGCGGGCAGTGGCATGATTATTGCTCCTGGCAGGTTTGAACTCCTGGGCTCAAGCAATTTTCCCACCTCTGTTTCCCAAGTATTTAATACTACAGGCACATGCCACCATGCCCAGATAATTTTTTTAAATTTTTTTGTAGAGATGGTAGGTTGCTATGTTGCCCAGGCTGGTCTCGAACACCTGACCTCAAGTGATCCTCCTACCTTGGACTCCTAGAGTGCTGGGATTACAAGACTGAGCCACCGTCCCTGGCCCCCATGCCTTTTAGATAGGTCATAGAATCTCCAGGTCACCAGTGCACAGACAGTCGCTTTCCCCGGTTCCTCGCTTTTCTCCATGACAAATTTTTAGGCTCTAGAGCCCTATTAAGTAGACGCACTGAACTTTGTAATCTCTTCTCCATGTCTGTCTCCTGCACACATTTGCTTTGGTGTCCCTGCCACAGCAGCCTGTTATGATATCTCCTCTTGGATGAATTATTTGTAATGTATTCTTCCTTTTCTTCCTTTAAGTTCTTTACTCACACAGGGCAAAGATGCTGAATTGTTAGTTTGGGTTGTGTTGCCCACTCATTCTAGGATCCCTATTGAAACACTGATAGGGAAAAATACTTGTGTAGGAGTCAGGAGCTAGCCTATTTCTTCCATTTACTGCTATGTTGATACTGAACAAGTCACTTAACCTCTCTGAATCTTAGTTTTCCACATTTGTAAAATCATACAATTTGGAGATTGGACCAAATGTCTTTTGAAGATGCTAAGACAACATTGGCCACTATTACGCGTGCACTCTACAAACTCTATTTATAGAGTGTTTGCTTACTCTGTGCCAGGTATGCTTGAAAGGAGAAGGGATTTAAAAAAAAAAAAAAAAAAAAAAAAAAAAAAAAAAAAAAAAAAAAACGGCAAGTTTAGTTCATCTACTTAGCAGGGCTCCAAGAGCTTGAAAAGTTGTCATGAAGAAAAGTGAGAAAATGGATCTCCACATCTCGCTGTTTGCCAAAAACAACCCGAGTTGTGCTTGATGTTCGGGCATGTTTATTAGCCACACTAGTTTCACTCCAAGGTGTTCTGGTTTGGATAAGAGATCCAAACTCTGTAGTTAGGAAAAGATTGCACTGTGAGGTTTCTGTAAGGAAGGGGATTCCATGGGATGCCACAGCTAGGGTGAGTCCCAGACATTTAGCATGATGTGTAGCACAGAGGGGAGAAAAGCTGTGCCTGCATTGATTTTTCACATACTTTCATAGGACAGTTGCCGGCCCCATTCCCTCTGCTTTGCCGCATCTCAGAGAAGTCCTGCTAAGCAAGTCCCATCTCCAGGCAGCTCCTCCCACAGGGCAGAATGGCCAGACTTGGGGGACTCTTCACATACTTTGTCAGCTCCAACTTCAGCAGCCCTAGCAGCATAAGTTCTAGTGATTGTTTTCTGTTTCTAGTCCCTTGTTTCTGTCCTTTTCATCTTGGATCTTGTATGTTTCCAGGCATCTGTCTAAGATTCCGCTGCTGAAATTCTCCTGCCTATCCTTTTCAAGCTTTTTTTTTTGTTTTTTAAACCCCTGGTGACCCAGCACTTCACGGGCCACATTCATGCCTGCTGCTGCCATCTAGTGGAGGTACCACAATGTCATGATTGCCTTTATCTTTGATCAAAACTGGGCTAGGTTAGAATTTACCCACGGAACCAAAGAAAAAAAAAATAAATTTTTAAAAAAAGGAATTATTCAGACAGTGCTTCTGGTTTGAGGGAGGGCTATTAGAGAGTGAAGATGTTTTTACAAAGTATACAGCACTTGATCGCCATTGAAAGGTTTTTTGGTTTTTTTTTTCTTAAAGAGGATTTTGGAAGGTAACCCTAAAAACACCAATGTACCAGTTCCTTACTTATACAAGCCAAACAATAATGGCTCGAAGAGTGAATAACCCAAGGATCTGACAGAAGAAAGAATAACTATGCACACCCTATTCAAGCAGAGTTATATTTCTCTATTCAAGTATGTGGCATCTTGCTTCTTTCCACATGAAGAAGAGATTTTTTCCAAAGTAACACCAGGTTGATCAGCATACTTGATATGTCTGATTTTCTAGCCTGAGCTGCAGTAGTTATGCAATCTCTCTCTCTCAATAATGACTTCAAAATTTCACATTGAGAATGTAAATTCCATTCTTGCAATTGCATATTTAAGACAACAACCTACCATCTTTCTAATAATGTTCAACAAGAGATATTTCCTTTCTTCATATCTTTTTGTCTTCCTTGTTCCTCCCTTTTCCAAAAATAGACATCTATCCTGTCTCCTTTCCCCTATTTCTGGTTCATTCTGATGATTTTTTATCTCCAGATTTCTTCCTACAAAACCTTCTGTTCACCATAATAAAAACTTTCAGTGGCTCTCATCTACTTAAGTAATTCATATCGATTGAATTTATTCTTCAATTTTTGAGAAAATATTCCTTATAACAATATATATTGGTATACCTGAATATTAATGAGAATGACCAATTAATAATATAAACAAAGAAATATCCATCTTACGATAGCTATAGCAATATTATTCCAACCCTCCTGAGGATTTATCTGGAAGGCTGAGATGAATATTTTAGGACATAGTTCACAGAGGTCACTGGAATATTTAATCTTCTGTGATTATTTTTGATTTAAAATATGTTAGCCAAAAGCAGATTCTAGAAATACATCAATAGCAGTTTTACTTCGGGTAAAAATAGGGCATAAATTGAACTATGAGCATCATATTAAATTATACTACCATATTATGTTTGCTGCATTTGGAGCTGTGTCATGTTTGATATTCCCATGCTGCAATTGTCCTGAGACCATGCTTTCCAAAAATAATACAAAGACTCTTCTGTGCCTTTTGGACTATTATGGTAGCTAAATTGAAATATCAAATTGCAGATATTTCAGACTCTGGCATTTTATTGTTGGAAAATATCTAAGATAAAACATACTCTGCCCCCTCTTAATTTTAACATTAAAGAGTCTGAAGCCCAAAAAGCAAACTGTTTTCCAGGGGTCACATAGCTATCTCTAAACCAGAGTTGAGTCCAGTTCTCTTTGGACTATTCTAGAGTATCACTCATTTATTTATATATACATGGATATCTATATTCATGTTATATTTTTCCACACACATTTTATAGATCTTATCTTAGGAATTACAGATCTTTATAATATGATACCTTTCTAATAATTTCTCAAGAGGTAATTTAAAAGAAAAATTCTTTTAAGAACTTTTTAGTTATTTTTAAAAAGGAAAGGCAACTATGGTATTATAATCTTAATACGTACCTCTGTTGAAATGATTTGAACTGTTGCCTAAAATTAACCATCTTCTTGCAAGACTACTTTGGAGGGTAGCATTGATTAGATCCATGAGATTATGTTTACAACATATTGCTATATAGGTACTTTTTGTTATCTTCCATGAGATACTTAAATAAGAATAAATGTGGAACAGTTACATGAGCCCTACTAAGATCTTGTTATTAATAGGTGATGAAAACCCCCATGTTTCTCTAAATTGATCTATCTTAGTGTGTTTAGATTTCAAGGGTGCTTTAATATGATACCATATTGCTTTTTTTCCTGATACATTAGACTAGTCCCAGTAGCAAATAGATCCTTCTAGTGAAGTCAAGAATTAATTCCCTCTTTTAATACTCAAGAGAGAATATTTTCCCTGCTGTTTTGTTCTATGACCATTCAACCCCATATTACCATAAGGAATGTGGATATACATTTTAAAAATTATTTTTCTGATTCTCTAATATTCTACTTACACTTTAAATTTTCTGAACAGAATACATCCCTCCCTCCTTCCCTTCCTCCCTTCTTCATCAAGCATTTGTCCTGGCCCCTGCTATGTGTCAGGTATTTTGTTAGATGCTATAGTTCTTGAGATTTTGGAAAGATTACCTTATTATAGATTTGATTTTCTTTGTTTAATTTCTACTCTATATCCAATTCATAATCATATTCTGAAAATGTAATATTTCATTTTAGTCTTTATAGTAATCTCTTAAGGAATGTGCTAAAACACAACATATTGATGTTTTTAATCATTACCCTAATAGCTTGTGCCTAATTAAATTCTTCCAATTGTGAAGAAAATGTGTACACAACTCGGTAATCAATGTTTTTTCCTTCATATAACTACCATTATCTATGGAAAAATACAGCTCTGCTACTTTGTATTTTTGCATTTATCCAAATGAGATCAGTATTGTCTCATAATCGCCAGTTGACATGGTGGGAGAGATCTTTAGTTTTTTCGGTTGGTAAGAGCACTCCAGCAACAATATGCCCATGCGCTAACTAGAAGGCCGATTTAATAGAGGAGTTGCTGCCTCCACCCCTTTCAGAAGCCACAGCAGGCAGGCCTGGCTTGGGGTTCATTAGAGTCTGGTACGATGACAACAGACTGGAAAGCAGCTGTAAATGATCAGAATCAGACCTTGGCTTGTTTCAGCTTCTGCCAAGCCCAGCGTGGTTCCAAATGCTTTCTGGATTCCAAAGAAAACATGCCAGCCTTATACCCACTGATCACAGGACACAGACAGGATATATGTTTCTGGCTTTGTGGTTTTAGAGGAAATGCCTGTCATTTGCATCTGTCTTCCAGTCATATATCAGCAGAAAATGGACACTTTAGCTGGATGTGTTTCTCGTGGCGATTCTGTAATTCTCGATTTTGTTTAACCTTCAAGATAAATCTGCATTTTAAATATAATGGGGAAGGGACCATCTTGTGTAGGCTCCTTGTTTTATAAATGAACAAAAGGCAGTGTGGCACATCACTCATACCTGTAATCCCAGCATGGTGAGAGGCCGAGGCAGGCAGATCACCTGAGGTCAGGAGTTTGAGACCAGCCTAACATGGTGAAGCCCCATCTCTACTAAAAAGTACAAAAATTAGCCGGATGTGGTGGCATGCCCGCCTATAATCCCAGCTACTTGGGACGCTGAGGCAGGAGAATCGCTTGAACCGGGAGGTGGAGGTTGCAATGAGCCAAAATAGCACCACTGCACTCCAGCCTGGGCGACAGAGTGAGACTCCATCTCAAAATAAATAAAAGGCCCAGAGAAGTCAAGACCTATGCTGGGCTGGGGTTAGATATGTACCCAAGCACTGCACTTGGCATCAGGGAAATAGAGATGAATAAGGATGAGTCTATCTGTATGCAGTAGGACACTGTTAGACCCATCCTTGGCTGACTTTAATTATTTAAAAGATAAAAGAGCATTATAAACTATGGTGATAGACATGTAGACAAATACACTGTTAGAGAGATAGATAGGTATCACTAAAGTGAATAGGTACTAAATAGTATGCAAGTTACTCGAATTAACCTAAAAATATAGAGACCTTGATATCCAATTAAGTAGACAAAAACAGGTACAACATACTCTGAATTCATTTCCATTTCCAAAAGACGTGTGTGTGTGTGTGTGTGTGTGTGTGTGCATATATAGACATATTCATATATATAGAAGTATTCATACGCATATTTGCCATCCATGTCATCTTCTGTCGCTGGGTAGATTTTGTTTTCATAAATTCTCATTCTGAGCATGTATAAAAATACAGGTGATTTGTACAAGGTAGACTTACAGAAAACAGGCTGGGCAGTAAAGAGGGCAAGCAGGAGGTCTGTCCTATGACTTTCTTTTGTTCGATATTTCTCTTTTACCTTTGTTATTCTTATCTTTCATTTCTTCCTGTCTCACCTCATCTCAGTTTGTCTGGTTGGTTGGTTGGTGATTGTTTTCAAACCTCACTTGGAATATTTGCTTCTATGTTTCTATTTCCTGCATAGTCAGGCCCTGTGAATTTCAAAATATTGTTTGTTTATCTCCTAACAGCTCTTAGCTCCAAGAATAAATTAATTTGAGAATCTAGAATTGTTTTCATCAGAAATCCAGTTTCAAAGGAAAAAAAAAACTATGAAAATAGGGAGAGAGATACAGAAAGAGAGAAAGGGAGAGGAAGGGAGAGAGATAAATAGACTGAAAGAAGCAAAACCTGCAACTCTACAGTACCATGTCAGCAAATGCTGATACTAAGTCTTCCTTGAGAAATTTTGAAATAGCCGAGACTTGTCCAATAGCCCTCCATATACTAGTAAATTTCCAAGGTGAGTTCTTACCTTAATCAGCAAAGATAAAAATGAACCATTAAGCACAAAATCACCAAAAGGTGTGTGTACTGGGTAGGATGTATAGAGTATCTGCCACTTATAGAACTCCCTCCCAAATATTGTTTTAATATGTAGGTCACCATGCTTTGTACCATCTAACCCTGTGGCTCAGGCCACAACTGACTGATAAGGAATTCACTGGCAAAAGCCACAGGCTAAAGGCCAGTCTGTGGCCTAAAAGATACCTTGTTGCAAGATCTGCATCCTCTTTTAGTGCTTACTAGAACCCTGCTAGGGAAAGTGTGATCTCTGTACCAGCAGCATCAGTATTACCTACAAGAAGCTCCAGCTCCACCCCAGAACTTCAGAATCAAAATTTCCATTTTACCAAGGGTTTCAGGTGATTAATATTGACATTAAATTTTGAGGAGCTGTGTACTATAAAACTCAATTGGACCTCATTTCTGAAAAGCTTGGATGTGCAGCATGAGAATGCCATAAACACCAGGTGGCAAAGAATTAGAGAGACATAAAAAGGAAAATAGTAAAGATGCCATGAGTCACCAAAAGTCATGAGTTAATGGAATCCTTGGAGTGGAACAAATATGAATAAAGTTCCATTAGCTGGTGGATAGAGCACAGTAAAAGTAGAGACAGAGAGAAGCTAAGGGCATATGCCCTTAAGGAGAGGGCAGTGAAAAACTTTTTTGAGAGGATAATGTCTAAAATTGATATTGAGTTAGCTGCTTTCTAACTGCTAGAACTTCTGTTGCATCTCAATAGCTTTCTGCTTTCCACGCATCCTTGTTATGCAGCTGCTAAAATTAATATCATTTCTGT
This sequence comes from Pithecia hirsuta, assembly GCA_963573645.1. Lineage (NCBI taxonomy): Eukaryota > Metazoa > Chordata > Mammalia > Primates > Pitheciidae > Pithecia > Pithecia hirsuta. The sequence continues at coordinate 2,038 of CAUYLZ010032076.1, read as the reverse complement.
CTTGAAAACTTGCGGCAAATTCTGTTAACCAAGGTAATTTAAGAATATCATGAATCCTGGTGATCTCAAAAGCCTGTAACACTTCACTTTTATTCTCAGGTCTGGTTTCTCATTCTTTTGCCAAAGTTTAGCTTCTTGGGAAGGTGAATTTTAATATCATTTATGGCTTCACTAAATGTTAATGAAGCCATGAAGAAGTATAGGGACTTCTAGAATCATGAAGGGAGGAGATTGGCAAGCCCTCCCCCAAAAAATAAATTTCAAAAACCCTCCAAATATTTGATAAAACAACCATTTCATTACTTTGGAAATTGGCCATAGCATACAAAAATTTGAGAAGCATCTATTAAGAAAAACTACTGAACCCTGGGTAAGCGCATTATGAGTCTATAGCATTTTTGCCTGGGGCTTCTTTTATTATTTCCAGAATCTCATTGTGGTAACTCTACCAGGAAAAGGCATACTGTGAAAACCAGTACTCAATTGCTAGAGAGGACTGGTTTGGTTTTGAGCAGAAAGTGGGAGAAGAAAAAAACACATGGCCCTGTGCATTGTCAGAAACAATAGTGATCTGAGTTACAAACCATCAGGGAAGACCAACACTGCAGCTAGGCCGACATCATGGTCCTGGTTGGAACAAACAACAGGATGGTAGATTCACCAACAATTTAACAGGGAGATCTAGTGAATAAGACAGGCCTTGTGGGCATCGAGGGCTCACACATCCCTGTAGGTCTTAAAGTCTGTACACATGTGCAAATTTGCACTCACAGTCAGAGGAGACTACAGAAGGTCTTAGCTATCTACACATCCCTTGCTGGACATAAGACCATGCCCCAGTGCAAAAACACAAAAAGGTCCAGTGTAATTTAAACTGCCTGAACTTTGATCCCTAACTGACGCATAGATCCACTGGGAAACGTAAGAGCTTATTGGGTCAACATGTTTGAGCACAACCTCTGATCAATCACTGGTTGACCACTAGGCTATTCTGACACAGCAGGCATCACTCAGAAGCCAAATTTTAAAATAAAAATAAGATTTTTAAAAAACTGAGCAGAGACATAAACATCCTCATGGGGTGACAAAATCCACAGACTTAATCTAGAAAGCTTCTGAAGAAATCACTACCAGCAGTAAAATATCAAAGTGAACAACCTCCACTAACAAAAGCAGAATCCAGACTTGCTGTACTATATTACCTAAAGTGTCCAGTTTTCACTAAAACAAAAATCACGAGACACATAAGAGAAAAATGTGGCCACGACTAAGAAAAACAGAAACTGACTCTAAGGGTCCCAGATATTAGACTTTGCAGACAAAAACTTTAAATTAACTGCTATGATTCTGTTCAAAGAACTAAAAGAAATCATTTTTAAAGAATTAAAGTATGTTAGCAATGACTCATCAAATAGAGAATATCGATATAGACAGAAATTATCGAAAGAAACAAATGAGAGTTCTGTATTTGAGAAGTATAATTACTTAAAAATGAAGTATTCACTGGAGCAGCTCAATAGCAACTTCAAGATGGCAGAGGGAAGAATCAGCAAACTTAAAGATGAATCAATAGAAATTATCCTGAAAAAAGGAAAGAAGAAAAAAATGTAAAACAAAAGGAACAGAGTCTCAAAGACCTTTGGTACACTATCGAGCAGACCAGTATATACACAATAGAAGTGTCATAAAGGAAGAAGAAAGAAAAGGGGTAAGAAAAAATATTTGAACTAAATAGTTGTAAATTTCATAAATTAGATGAAGGAATTTTAATCTACACATCTAAGTATCTTAAAAAACTCAGAGTGGGGCCGGGCGCGGTGGCTCACGCCTGTAATCCCAGCACTTTGATAGGCCGAGGCGGGCGGATCACAAGGTCAAGAGATCGAGACCATCCTGGCCATGGTGAAACCCCGTCTCTACTAAAAGTACAAAAAATTAGCTGGGTATGGTGGTGCGTGCCTGTTGTCCCAGCTACTCGGGAGGCTGAGGCAGGAGAATTGCTTGAAACCGGAAAACGGAAGTCGCAGTGAGCTGGGAT